>PISX010009426.1:0-75585 GCA_004024625.1 Mellivora capensis
CAAAAAGATTAAGTAATTGTAGAATAGCACAGAATTAGTAAGAGTCACAAGTCTAGGTCTTACCTGTCTGATTCTAAAGCTTCAACTTTCCTGTTGTACCAAGTTATAAAAGTTTGGGAGTTACTTCTGCTCATAGGACCCTGTCCTTCCTTTTCGTCAATAAAAGAGTCATATTCTTCTTTGAATTAAAATATACACCCAGAAAAATGCACATGTATCTTCAGGGTATAGTTTGATGGAGTTTTCACAGACTGAGCACATCCATAAACTAGCTCCCAGATCAACACAAAGGATCATTGGCATCCTCAGGCGTTCCTTATGTACCTGCCCAGTCATGAACCCCCACCTCCAGAATAACCACTCTCCTGACTCCTATCATACATTAATTTTGCCTCTTTCTGTTCATTATATCTAGACTCATATAATCTGTTTCTCCCTACTTTCACCCAATATTATGTTTGTGAGATTCAGTCATAATATTGCAAGTCATTGAAATTTCATTCTCATCGATATATAGTATTCCAGTATATGAATGAAGCGCAATTATCTATTCTCTAGCTGCTGGGAAATTGAATCCTTTCTGGTGTTTTTAGTAGACAGAATAATGGTTCCCCAAAGATGTCCACATCCTTATCTCTGTGAATAGGTTACCTTCCATGGCAAGAGGGAGTTTCAGTTGTGATTAAGTTAAGGATCTTGAGATGGGGAGAGTTTTCTAGATTATACAGGCAGGCCCAAAGTAACTGAAAGAGTCCTTATAAGAGAGAGGCAAGAGAGTCAAGGTCAGAGAGCAGATGTGATGGCAGCAAAGGTTGGAGGGTTGCTTCTTTAAGACACAATCAAAGGATGACAGCTGGCTTCTCGGAGCTGGAAAAGGCAAAGGAACAGACTTAAACCGAGCTCCTCCAGAGGAAATGTAGCTATGCCAACACCTTATTTTTGCCGACGCCTTATTTTTAGCCCATAGGACTCCTGTGGACTTTTGACCTGCAGAATGGTGAGAAAGCAGATTGATGTTGTTTAACCCATGAAGTTTGTGGTAATTTGTTACAGCAGGGATAGTAAACTAATACAGACCTGTTATGGGTAAAGCCACTATGAACATTCTAGTGCCTGTATTTTGGTGAACATACAAGCAAATTGCTTTAGAATATACACCCTTTGGGAGGAGATTGCTGCGTCATAGGATATGTATGTTTCAGCTTTAGTTGGTAATGTCAAATATATTTCCAAAGTGGTTATACCTGTGTATATTCTGCGCTAGAAGTGATGAAAGTTTTGGTTACTTCACATTTAAAGTTTGCTTTTCTCATTTAGAAATTCTGGTATGTAGTAGTATCTCTTTGTGGTTTTAATTTGCTTTTCCCTAATGACTAATGAGGTTGAACACTCTTTCATATATTTATTGGCCATTAAATGTTTTGTGAAGTGTTTGTTGTCTTCTGCCCATGTTTTTCTCCTTACTGGGTTATCTGTCTGTCTTGATTATTTTAACTGTAGAATAAAATCTAAAAAAAAAGAAAAAATGTGGGCACCTGGGTGGCTCAGTCATTGAGCATCTGCCTTCGGCAAGAGTCATGATGCCAGGGTCCTGGGATCAAGTTCCACATCAGGCTCCATGCTTGGCAGGAAGCCTGCTTCTTCCTCTCCTACTTCCCTTGCTTGTGTTCCTCCTCTCGCTGCGTCTCTCTCTGTCAAATAAATAAAATCTTAAAAAAAAATCCATTTAGCAGTGCTTTCCAGAAGCTGTATTCAGTGCTTCAAAGTGATCTTTCCCTGTTCTTTCCCATTTTTCTAACTCTCATTCTTCAATTTCCCCCAAAGGAATACATCATAAGCTGTTTCAGACCTAGTTATGACTTACTGTTAGAAGTTTGCAGTTACCTCTTTTAGAGCTTTGCAGTTTTTTAAAAAGAGGATATTTGATCCAATTTCTTGATAGTGCCAGAATCTATGCAACTTCTCCTTATCTAGGTCTGCAAGGTAAGGCCTAGTTCCACATTTAGACTTCCTGGGGCTTTCCACCCAAAACAAAATCTACCACACAGCTATTCTTCCTTGTAGCCAAATTTGACACATAGTTAGAAAGCGCAGTGGTTTATGGAGTTCAGGCATGGTGAGGAGACTCTAACATAATTGCAGTCCTTTAGTTTCTTCCTAATATTGGTGATTTGTGACTTCTTTCTCTTTTTGTCAGTCCAGGTAGAGATTTACCAATCTTATTGATCTTTCAAATGGCCAGCTCTTGGTTTCATTTATTTTCTCTATTGGTTTTCTGTTTTCAGTTCCATTGCTATGCTGTTATTTTTATTAATTACCTCATTCTTCTTTGCTTTCCATTGTTTTGAGGTAGAATCTTGGATTATTAATTTGTGATCTTTATTTTTTTCTGACATATGATTTAATGCTATAAATTTCTCTTTAAGCACGCCTTAACCATATCACACAAATTTTGTTATATTGTATTTTCATTTTTGCTCACTTCAAAATATTTTCTAATATTTTTCTAATTTTCCTTTAGTCTCCTTTTTTGACCTATGCTTTGCTTAGAAATTTAATTTTAATTTCCAAGTGTGTAGAGACTTTCTTGTTGTAGTTCTGTAATTAATTTCTAGTTTAATTCAGTTATGATATGAGGACATACTTTGTATGACCCCAGGTCACTTAAGTTTGTTAAGGTTTGTTTTTGACACCAGGTATTTTCTATCTTGGTAAATGTTCCATGTGCACTTGGAAACAAATGCCTGTTTTTCAAGGTATTTCTGGTTAGATTATCTGCCACTCTTGGGTGGAGGTCTGTATACAACTAGATTGAGTTGGTTGATGGTATAGGTCAGTTGCTATCCTTCTTCATTTTCTTCCTGCTAGTTCTATTTACTACAGAGAGAAGAGTGTTGAGGTGTCCAGATATAACTATGGACTTGTCTATTTCTCCTTTTAGTTCTGCCAGTTTTTGCTTCGTGTATTTTGAAACTCTGTTGTTAGAAGCATGCATATTTAGAATTGTTAGGTCTTTTTGGCGAATTAACACTTTTATCACTATTTAATGTCTCTTTAGGTGCATGGTTTAACTTAATTTTTCCACTTGTATATGGAATCTGAGAAAAATACATCTAGGGTATTATGGATTCTTGAATGTAGATTTAGTCCTGATTATATTATGTTTTTTCTATAATGCTAATTTGTAAAGGTCTGGATTCTTAATGTTAGTTGAACCAATATCGCCTGTTTGGCTCTATCTTAAAGAGAAAAGTTAGAAGAGCCTGTCATTGAGAAACTTTCAGTCCAGTGAAGTCACAGATATTTGCTGGAGCCAATTTTCTCTAAAGCTATATGGTAGGAATTGTCTGTTTTTAAAAGGCTTAATTTTAGTTTACATCCATCAAGTGGTTGTAGACTGCTTCCAGGATCCTTGTCCAAGCACTTCTTCTACTTCTACTTGGTTGTACTTCATCTCTGCCTGTGAGAAAACAGACACAGTTTCTAGGAGAGAGGGTATCTATCTGTGACATAGAGGGTCAAAAAAAGATGAACAGAGAGAAAAAGGAGATTGTGGAAGTGAGGGAAACCATGGCCCAAGAAAGATTTTTTTTCTTCCCCTAGCAACCTTAAGTTTTGTCCCCTCAGTTCTGTTGCATTTCTGATAGACTGATGATCTGTTGGAGTATGGCAGATACAAGTTTCTGGGCCATTCTCTTTAATTCTAACTCTAACATTGCTGAACTATGGGAACCACACAGTGCCGTTGGTTCCTAAAACAACCACCCTTCTTCCCCGTCTGCACTGAAGTAGGGTATGACCATCCTGGAGAGCAGTGTGGAGATGCAGCAAGACTTTGAGAAGATAGGAAGGAGAAAAGTCTCTGAAAACGTTTCTCTTGCTTCTTGTATCTGTCAGGTTAATTATGCTTCAACTAAAATAATAGATGATCACCAATTGAATACTACCCCAAAAACCATTCTCAGCATTAAACTACCATGGATTAACTGCTTAAATTGTGAGCCTTAGTTTATAGCATCAGTATAGCCCTTGAATGAATTATGGACTTGTATTCACTCCATAACAATCTATTACCCTCCTACATAACAGAAAATGCCATTTATTGCAATTTGTGCAAACTATAAATCAAGACATTATTACTTAGAGGCGTGTAAGCTGTGGCTATACTGCATACTCCTGCATTTGGTAATGGTGTGTGTGTGAGTTGGGGGTGGCGGAGGAATAGATATAGATGTAAAAATTCCCAGGAGTATTAATGGGGGCTGCCATCTTCTTATGTTGCAAGGTGGCATCTTTGTTCAAGTGTTCCTTTGAGTCTGAAACAGGTACCGACCAGTCTCAAATAATCAACCTTTGAAGGTGGTTTTAAATTGGAAGAATTGATTGTGCACACCCTAGAAGGTGGTGGGATCCTTTTTCAGAGATCCCAACCTTGGAGCCATCTGGGAGGTAAGGCAGACTTTTGGAAAACACTGATGCCTTCACAAAACTCCCAAAGGTTGTAATAAAAATTTTGGGGTGGCACCCAGATGCCAGAATTTTTAAAAAGCCATTCAGATAATTTTAATGTATAGCCAGAGTTAATAAGTTCTGCTCTACAGAATAGGAAGAGGAAGAAAACAGGAAATGTAAAGGGAGAGTAGTTATGGGCTATAATTTTCTCAAATCAAATGGAAATGCATCTTGGGGATTTTGGACAGAAGCATATCCACGGGATGCTGCTTACAGTATTTCTGTGAATGCTCTGAGGAGTGAAAAAAGATAACATTAAGTATGTCTGACAAGAAGTTAGTGCTTTAATAAATCCTTATTTCCTCCCTTAAAATTACGGATAACTAATAGAGACCTACGTGTGCAATTAAGCACATACCAGCTTTGCATAAAGCTTTGTCGCCTTGTTTTGGTCCTTCACGCAGTGCTTCTCTACCCTTTTAATGTCACAGTACACTGTGAAAATGATGTTGGATCTGCACGTTGGAGTGGATAACTGAGGCTGCAACCCAGATGCTGCCAAGTCTGAGGTGTCGTTATCTGGTGGGAAACAGCAGTGACTTTTTGTTCCTGGAAGACTGGAGAGTTTGTAAGAGTTGCTGGGTATTTCTTGACAGAAGTGTATCCTTCAAGATTATTTTCATTTTACCTATAGCACCAGTGAGACACTGGAAGTCAGTGAGATGGCTGTTACCATCATAAGGTAATAATAAGAGCTACAATTTGTCAGGTGAATGCCATGTGTAACCACTATGCTGAAGTGATTCTCATCCATCAGCTCCTTCAGTTCTTCTGACCACCTTGTAAGGCAGGTGTATGTATTCCGGTTCCCATTTCCCAGATGAGGAACTTGAGATCCACGAGGTAAGTGATTTGCAACCCTCACTACTCCTAACCATTGTTCTGTAACACCTCGAGTACTTCATCATTTCCATTCTGTGCACTCTCCCTCTCTAATCACTCCTCCTGGATTTGACCATGGCAAACCCTGGGAAGGAGTATTCTACCTCAGATTTTGGCTACCTGGAACCTCTCTCGTTTTCATTTGTGATTCAAACCCTGCCTCTTCTTTGTGGCCTTCCTTGACCAACATGTTGGTCTCCTCTGCCTTGGAGTCCCGTAGTGCTTATAATCTGCTCTGTTGCACTCATACTTTCTGTTCCATGTGGTTAGTACTTTTGTGCCTGTGTGAATGGATGCACATGTGTGTGTGCTTCATTTTCCCAAAGAGCCTACAAATCTTTTTTTTTTTAAGATTTTATTTATTAATTTGAGAGAGTGAGGGAGAGGGAGTGAGAGAGAGAGCATGAGGGGGCAGGGGGAGGAGCAAAGGGAGAGGGACAAGTAGACTCCCCACTGAGCTGGGAGCCTGATGCAAAGCTCAATCCCAGGACCCTGGGATCATGACCTGAGCTGAAGACAGATGCTTAACTGACTGAGCCACCCAGGTACCCTAAGAGCTTACAACTCTTGATAGCAGGTCTGTGTCTCATGCTTCTGTTTCTCTATAAACATCTCAATTAATTAATTACTAATACCTACTGAGCCTTACTATGACTGTTTTTAAGGAGTTTTTAACAATTTTTTTCCCTTGAGGAGTGGAATGAAGCAGGATAAGTGGTGTATGATAGTGGAAAACGTGACATGTTAAGACTTGACAGACCTGTGTTTTAGCTCTGGTTCTGCCATTCACCACTTGCATGGCAAGTCATATAGTTCCCAGACTGTCTGTTTTCTTATTTGTGAAATGGCATGATAGTGTTTCCTTGCATAATAATTATGAGAATTATATTATCTTGCAGGATAAAATAATTGGACCTGAAATGTGTCCTTAGAAAATGATAGCTCTTTTATAATTATTATTATGTATCATAATTGGTTGCCAATAGGATTTTTTATGACATAAATTTCGTAGGGATAATGTCAGGATAGGTTCTGTTAAAATGGTTTATCTCTGTGTATTTGTGTTTTATGTCATGGTTATCGAGGAATGTTGGTAAGTCTGGCAGAAGCAGGCAGCAAAGCAGGTGAGTGAGAGGCAGCCAATAGAGGCTGCAGGGAGTCTTATTAGTGAGGTCCATTTAGTCACAAAATTCCATCCTGGGCATTCATCTGCATTGTACATAATAGCAAGAGCACTGAAAAGGGAGTCAATAATGCTAGATTTATTGCCTGGCTCTGTTGCAAACTAGTTGTGTGACGAACAACAGCCAAGTCCAAGTATCAGATTAGGCACAGCCAGTTCAGAAACCTCTGTTCTCTGAAGTCTATTTAACAATGCTTTCCTCCTTTGTTCTCAAAGACAACAAAACGACTCCTTGACACTGACTGGATCACTCCCTCCATGGAACAACACATCATGCAAAGGTTTATTAGAGAATGAAAGTTAGAAGCAGTATCTTCTCCTTTGTGCCATCAGTTTACATTTTTCTCTCTTATTGCCTACAGCTGAAGTGCTTGTTTAATTTATCATTAGTATCCAAACAGAGACACTTTCCAGACTGAAAGGGGTTGCTACTGGCAATTAAACCAGAACAACAGGGACAGACTGGGATTTTTCTGGATAGGTCAGGTTGTATGGCTACAGTGCCTCTTGATGGCACTTTGTTTACAAGTCTAACTTCCCCATCAGCTTGTGTTCTGTCCAAGGCAGATCATGTCTCACTCATCTCGAGATCCCCACATCTTATACAGGGTTAGGGTGCTTGGGTGTTTGGCGCATGAAGGAACTCATGAATTAACTAGTTGGGAACACGTTGGGTAACCTTTAGTAGCTCAGGTGAGCTCTTGGTGACTCTGGAAAATGAGCAGTAGGCCAGTGATTTCAAGTTCCTTCCAACTTATCAGCCTGCAACTCTTCCCACTTTGGTCACTTTCTGCTTATACCCTTCCTCTTGGATGACTGAGATGTGCTCTGTGAGCACCAGAGGAAAGCCCCGGCCCTGACATGGAGCTAGTAGTGAGAGGGCTGTCAATGCTTCCTTTGCTCTGAGCCCAGGGAAAGAGCTCTTCATATCTGTGGGAGTCTGAATGGTAGAAAAGAGAAAGAAATTAAGAAAACCATGCTGTGCCTTTTTGATTTATGGTTAGTTAAAAGAGAAAGGGGGAAAGAAAGAGAGAGACATAGAGAGGAGGCTCAACAGTGTCAAGGTCATAGAATATATTGGTGACCAGTGACTAGGATAGGAAGAGCCTCAGACAACTGTTTACTAAGGGAAATCTTTCAACCTGAGCTGGGGGAGCTGAGCCCTTGGAGTCCCCCAGCTTAAGGACAGGGGTGGTATTTTTGTCAGTGGCAGCCCTTTCAGGGAACCATGACTGGAGTCATATTGAATCATGAACTAGATTAGCCACATTAGAGGTTTAGCTACAATATATTTCAAAGTTAAAACACAGGCTGTGGCAGTGGTATCAAGACCTATAATTTCTGATGCAAATGAATTGCATGAAAAATGGCCCCTGGCTACTGGGATAGACAGAGGAATATGTGAGTGAAATAACATGGCAGTTATGTCAAAATTGGAAGACTAACTGTATTCCAGAATAGTAAATTATTATCACAGCCTGACGGGTAGAGTAACCCATAAGGTAAGAGAATGTATTTTTTTGTACCTGGGTAAAATTACATTGTCAGTTTTGTTTAGTCCCTCTTTAAAAACTGAGCATTCATTTTTGAAAATATGTGTGGAACATAAGGTGACATTTGGAAAAAAAGCATAATTTTCAAAGAGTACTGATCCCATTAGTTCTTATATTACAGATGTCGATGAATTTAACTTTTATAGTGCTAACACATGGAAGGCATAAAATGGACTTTCAACTACCTAGGATTTTCAACAACATCTCAGGGAAGTACCTGAGTTTTATAAAATGTTTTCAGGGGGCCATGCTATGGCATTGGATTTTGTGAGAACAAGTCCACACAATCAGAAATCTCTACCTTCAAGTGCTAAGGTCATTTCTTATTGGCTGAGTAACCTTATACAACCTACATAATTGTACTAAGCCTAACTTTTCTTATCTTTAGAATGGAAATAATAATACCTTTCTTATTAAGGCCTCATAAAGATTAGAAATAAGGGGAAAGTTTTAAAATATATTTATCTTCATATATCTATATACTCTAAAGAACAACTGATATCATTGTTATTACTATTTAGTCTTTGCTATGATATGTATCTTTTAAAATTCATACTTTTAGGATCAAGTCAGAGGTTAAAGCAGATATAGTGGGTTTAGTATTTTAACATTTTCAACTTTTGTGCATGTTTGAATTGACTGTGGTAATGGGTGGTGTGTGTATAGTGAGTTAACCTTTTTAAAGGTAGCACTTTTTAAAGTTTTTAACAAATTAAACTATAGAATCCTCTCAATCTGAAGGAAAATATAGATATATTTCATCTTTATTAAAATATCATTTACTTAATATCAGATTTTAAAATATCAAAATGTTAAATATATATCATTTTTAAAAACTTTTATACTCACTGTGAATTAGATCTATATACTCATACACACATACACACAAACACACAATAAGCAAATTTATGTATTTTTAGAATTGCCCATCTATCCCAGAGACTCACAAAACAAGGTGGCAATAATTCGTTGAGAGCAAGCCTTTGGGGTTAGGCAAACGTGGGCCTGATTTGTACCTTTTTTTTTGCTAGCTGTGTGACCTCAGAGTCAGCCTCTATGTTCCTGGGTTTCCCCATCTAGGAAATGAAAGTAATATCTACTATACAATTGTTGTAGGGATTAAACAAGATAATGCATAAAATGCTTGCATTGTGCCTATCACATGGTATAATCTGCATAAATATTATCTGTTATTTAAAAAGTTATGCAGGGTTTGAAACTATAATTTGATCAGAGGGCAGAAATATTTACAGGGTTATTCCATACAAAGAAATCGTGTAAATATCCAAATAGTTCTGACAAGATGGTTAGCGGAATGGATCTAATTTCTGTGTAGACAATGGGATTTTTTTGGTCATTTTCATGACTGGATGGCATTGTTCACTTGCTGTTTCAATGCATTTCACAGCTCCCAAAAACTATTCCAGAAAGAAAGGCAAAATTAAACATTGTACCTGGTTAATTTAATACTATGTATAGAAGAAATAAGACTTAAAAAAAAAAAAGAAAACATTATTTAATCTACCAACAAGTAGTTATGGTCTTGTGTTGATGTTATAGGTAAACTTAGTTTGATTCAGTGAATTATAGTGTTCAAAGCATTTTTCACAACTGTTATTCCAGTAGGAGAGTATGGATATGATAAAGAAGTGGGACCGATACTGACAAATATGAGGAAAGCTAGTAAAAAATGTTAGGGTCTGAGTCAACATTTTTGTAGACCTGTATACATCTATATACCTATTTATATGTCTCTATCTATCTATTATCTATCAATTATCTATCTATCTATCATTTGTTATTTGAGGATTTGAAAATGGTCTACTTTGCCATCTAATAATTTTCATTATAGCTCTCTTATTACTTTTGTTAAAAATCCTCGAATTCAGCAATTTGCACTGGGTTTCCCCCATGGTGAATGTATTGCATTACCATAATTCAAGTCATATTCAGTCAACCCTGTGGTCTCAGGGAGCCCATACACTTCAAATTTACTTCCAAGATCATGAAGCCATCCCCTATGGCAAGTGCAAAATGCCTTTGATGTGGTGGGTACAACATCTGTGCAGACCGACACACTTAACTTATGCAATGCTTTGGTCTCACATTTTGATTGAAAGGTAAGGTCTTTTGAACCCAAGTACATTTAACATGAAGTCATAATAAACAATTAGGCAAGTGGGCGTTGGTAGTGGTGGAGATAGCACCCTGGTTTTAAAGTCTGTCCTGGAACACCTGACAAGGAAAAAGAAAGACTTGTGTACTGTTACCACCATCATCTTGGGTTACCTGGTAGAAGTAACTCAGAATCACCCCTTGAAATGCAACATGTTCAACATTGAACATCAGAGATCCTAAATCTGCTCTTCTCTTGGTTTCCGCAACTCAGATAATGGCACCAACATCTACTCGGGGGACTGTGCCAGGGCTGTAGTGTCATTCTTAATTCATTTCCTTCTCTTATCTTCATTTCTGTATGTAATTGATGACCAAGACTACTTACTCCTAAAGTTGCTCACACGTATCTAGCACTGCTTTGTCCTCATGTCTTGCTTGCTAGTCACTGTAGTCTCCTAATTTCCTTCTTGACATAGGCTTGGCCTACTCCACTCCTCCATTCTGTAGCCATGATGAAATCTTTAAGCTACTTTCTTTCCTGCACCAGTTTCTGCACAGGATTCCTCATGTGAAATCCAATTTGTATTTCCTTGTCCACATCACCTGCTGACTGTGTCACATATTCACTGTTCAAAGAATATCTGTTAAATCAATATATGATTTTAAATCTTCTGCTCCCTTTCCCTATAATTAAACACCAGACCTTGAAATAGGCTTGTCTATATATCTGAGTCTGTGTTGGGCATAGGAAAGGTTTCTTATAGAAATGCCACGGGGAACCTGGATTATTGTGATTTAATGAAATATTATTAAGAGATATTAGAGCATGAAGTTCCATCTCTCATCTGCGGGTAGTGGAAATGGAGCAGAACTGATGTACGGCTTCTTGTAGAGAACAAGCCAATTTTGAAAGAAGTGCAGAGAAAGCAGGCAGAGTGGAAAGGATGTTTTGTGCACACATTGCTTTCCTCTTCCCAGTTTACAGATTTTTTTCTGAATTGTGGTATTTAGTTGGGTGATAAGGGAATTCATTAGTCATGTATACACATAATTTTCAAGTTGTCCTTTAGGCAAAGCTGAATAGGCATCAAAGAGACTTCAAAGGGACAGGCTTCCTGTCCCCCAAAATTCTGAAAGGTTGAGAAGATGAGATTTTAATAAAAGTATCAGTTATAAAAAGAGTCAACAGGAATTATTTAGATGGTTATGACAATTGAGAATTGCTGAATAGTAGAGATGCTATTTGGTAACAGGGCAAAAGAATTATAAATTTCTCAGTCAGTGCTCTTCTGCTGCCCTCCATAAAATGAAAGTTCACACTGGAAGGAGTATGAACTTGGAGTCACGTGAATTTGTGACTCTGTCATATCCTTGAACAAAGCTGTGGGAAGAAACCTGCTTAGTCACCCGGATCCTAAATTTTCTTACTTAAAAAACTGGGGATAAGACATACTTTATTAGGTTATCATTACATAAGATCAGTTGTGAATTAACATGACTCATGCAAAATTGCCCAATATTATGACTATTTGTTTAAATGTCAGGGCTCAGAATACATAGGAATTGTTACATGCCTAAGGGTTAGAGGAAATATTAAGAGGAGAGCCAAGTTTTTAAAGGAAGATTCAAGTATGCAGTAATTTTGTCCAGGATCTAAGAGGCAATATTATGTGAAAATAAGGTAAGCAAGATGTGGAGCCATCACTTTAGGGGACTGGGAGGTGTTTGTGGAGGTAACCTGACATATGATGACAGGGCAGATGCCAAGTTGGGCACTATCTGAGCTGGCCAGGAAGAAAACCTATTTATGCATTACTGTGGTAGGCAGAATTCTAAGATAGGCCCCCCATTAACCCATGTCCTTGTATCCCCTCCCCTTGAATGTGGATGTAACTTGCAAACATAGGATATCTTTTTCGTAATTATGCTGTGTTATATGGGAAAAGGGATTTTGCAGACATGATAAAGTCAGCTAGTCAGTTGGTTATGGGTTGATCAGAAGGGAAAATATTCTGGGTGGGACTGACCAAACCAGGTAAGCCCCTAAAAGAAATAAAAAACGGCAGCAGAATCTCCAACTGTCCTTAAAGAAGTAGGTCATCACCTTTTGAGATGAGTTGCCATGTGACAAGGACCTGAGAGTGGCCTCTAGGAGTTAACAGTGGTCCCTGGCTGACAACCTGCAAGAAAATAAAGACTTTGATTATAGAGTCATGAGGAAATGAATTTTATCAACAATCAGTGACCTTTTAGGAGGATCCTGATTCACACATGAAATGATAGCTCTAGAAAACACCTTGATTTCAGCCTCATGAGACCCGTAGGTCCTGGCTAACCTGTACCCAGACTCCTGACCCAAGAATATGTGAGATAATAAATTTGTGTTTTTACTGCTAATTTTGTTCTGCAGTATCAAAAAATGAGCATAATTACTCTTCCTTGTCTACTTCAGGCAGAACTAGTTGTTTCATCCTTTTGGTTCTTACAGTCTTCTAATCTCTCCTTAGTAAGAGCCCCAGTCACCTCATTCTGTAATGTTGAGTTATGGCTCTGTCTTTCCACAAATTCTTTGTAAGGATGTGAGCTCTTTTTTTTTTTTTTAAGATTTTATTTATTTATTTGACAGAGAGAGATCACAGTAGACAGAGAGGCAGGCAGAGAGAGAGAGAGGGAAGCAGGCTCCCTGCTGAGTAGAGAGCCCGATGCAGGACTCGATCCCAGGACCCTGAGATCATGACCTGAGCCGAAGGCAGCAGCTTAACCCACTGAGCCACCCAGGCGCCCAGGATGTGAGCTCTTTATAGAAGCTAGGTGTAGTAGAAAACGTTTGGATTCCTTTAGAATCAAGGAGACCTATGTTCTACTCCTGGTTCTACCAGTTAATCATTGTATAATTTTGGCAGCCTATTGAACTCAAAACATCAGTTCTTATTTACAAAATGACAATAACACTACTAGACAAGTGGTTCTCAAAGGGGAGCAATTTCACAACCCCCAGGGGACATTTGGTAATGCCTGAAGGTATTTTGATGTCCCAATTCAGGGTGGGGATGCCATCTAGTACAGAGATACCAGAGATGCTGCCAAAATATAATGTGCAGGGCAGCCCCCCATTATAAGGAATTATCTGGCCCAAAGTATCTGTAGGGCTGAAGTTGAGAAATCCTTCAGTAGACTAATAGAATTGTTAGGAAGAATGTGAAATGGCCTATGTAGTGCTTTAAATTCTGTGGGAGAGGTCATAATTCCCTTTTGAGAGGACTCTCTAAATTATTTGGAGAACTTTCTATAAACCACACATATGCTTCCACTTTCCTTACATGATCCTGAATTTGACTTCTTTACTCTTTCTCACTCCAAGTTGCTACACACATTAAGAAATGTTACAAATGGGAGTTTCTTGTGCAAGGAATAGCATGCAGCCAGGAAGTGGTTTGAAAACCATTGGCTGTAAACCATAGTGGATAGTGAATGGTTCCCTTTTTCCTTTCTGAGGCATATGACTTTGTCTTATGATTAGCATGTATCTGCATGCCTAACCTGTATTAGGAATATTATCAGTAATTAACTATGCTTGAAAAATGAATGCCCTTTTTAAAAGAATAATATTTTGTAATTTATTACTTCTCTGGCATTTAGTTCCTATTCTGTTGTATTTTGAAAATTAAACCATATGGTAAAAATGGGAAGAGAATTAACTTAAAATTGGGAACTGTGTTACACTGACCTATTGATTTAGTATTTCCAAACCTCTCGAAAGGAGGTGTAATAACAGCTGTCTCATAAAATTGCAAGGATTAAAGGAAAGCTGCTAAGCTGCTCCCATCTTTTTAGATGGGAAATTTCAAATTTCAGCTCCTTTGGGAAGGTTTGGTAACTCCCATGGTGACCATACTGTTCGTGCAAGGAACTTCATGTCTGTGTCAACTATTGCACATATTTATAATACATTTATTTGTTTTTACTTCTGTTTCCTTTACTTGAGAGATGTGTAGGTAATTTTTTAATTAAACTTTTAAATTTTGAGATAATTATATATTCAAATCTTATAAGAAATAAAACAGAAAATTCCAAGTATTCTTTACATAGTTCTCTCAAAGGTAATACCTTACAACATCGTAGTACCAAATTACAACCAGGATATTGTCATCAAAAGCCAAGATAAGAATATTTCCATCACCACAAGGATCCCTCATGTTGCCTTTTTATAGCAACACCCACATCCCTCCCACTGGACTTACTTCATCACTTCCTGGTGACCATAAATCTGCTCATCATTTCTATAATGTTGTCATTTCAAGAATGACATATAAATGAAATCATAGAGAATATAACCTTTTGGTGTTGGCTTTTTTCATTGGGTATAATTCTCCGGAGATTCACCCAGGTAGCTATAAATACTTTATTGTCTTTTATTCCTGAGTGGTATTCCATGATATGAATGTATTAGAATTTGCTTAACTATTTCTCTATTGAAGGGTATCTGGTTTGTTCCCAGTTTGGGGCTAGTGTGAATAGAATTGATATAAACATTTGTTTAGAATTTTTTTTAAGATTTTATTTATTTATTTGACAGACAGAGATCACAAGTAGGCAGAGAGGCAGCAGAGAGAGAGGAGGGGAAGCAGGTTCCCTGCTGAGCAGAGAGCCCAATGCTGGGCTCTGTCCCAGAACCCTGGGATCATGACCTGATCCGAAGGCAGAGGCCTTAACCCACTGAGCCACCCAGATGCCCCCATTTGTGTAGAATTTTGAGTGAAAATAAATCTTCTCTGGGATAAACGCTAGAGTGTTACTGCTGTCATATGGTAGTTGCATGTTTAGTATTTCAGAAACTCTCAAATTATTTTCCAAAGTGGATGTGTCATTTTACATTTTTGCCAGCAACATATAAATGATCCAGTTTCTCCTCATCTTTCCCAGTATCTGGTGTTCTCACTATTTTTTATTTTAGCCATTCTAATAAGTATGTAGTGATACATCATTGTTGTTTTAATGATCACTTCCCTAATGTGCCATGATGTCAAATGTCATTTCATGTGCTATATAACTATATGACATCTGTGTATTATCTTTAGTAAAATATTTCTTCATGTCTTGCTCATTTTCTAATTGGATTGTTTATTTACTGTTGAGTTTCCTTTTCTTTTTTTTTTATTTGCCTATGGATATTTAATTGTTCCAACACCATTTGCTGAAAGATTTTTCCTTAGTAAGTTGCTTTTATACCTTTGTCAGAAATCACTTGGGGATATTTTATATGGGCCTATTTTTGGCTTCTCTATTTCCTATATAAGGCCTTTTGTATGGGTCTATCTGAGTTCTGTATTCTGTTCCACTAATGTATGTATCCCAGTGATGATATTAAAGGCTTGATTATTCTATCTAAATAATAGGTCTTGGTAGTGGGTAAATGGTTTCATTACACTATCTTATTTTTTAAAAAAAATTTAACAATTCTAATTTCTCTGCTTTTCCATATAAATTTTAAAATAATCTTGTCCATGTCTACACTATGCTGGGATATTGGGTGGGGTTATATTAAATCTATTTATCTTTTAGGGAGAATTACATCTTTACTGGGTTGTCTTCTAATGCATGAATATTTTATCTCCATTTATTTAGATCTTCCTTGGTTTATTTCATTAGCATTTTATCATTTTTTAGCATATAAGTCCTGTACATACTTTGTTAGATTTATGACTAAGAATTTATTTTTTGAGTGATTATAAGTATTATTATATTTTTATTTTCAGTTTTGTTTTTGTAGCTAGTATATAAAAATAAAATGAATGTTTTTCTGTATATCTTGTTTTCTTGCTACCTTGCTGAAACTGTTTATTGGTTTATCTGAGTTTTCTTCGATAAATTTATGGGGATTTTCTATGTAGATAATTATGCCATTTACAAGTAGGAGCAGCTTTATTTTGTTCTCTTCTGATTACCATGCATTTCTTTTCTTTTCCTGTCTTATATTGGTTAAAATTTACAGCAGTATGTAGAAAAAAAGCAGTGGGAACAGACATTCTTAGCTCCTTCCTTATCTTAGGGGGAGAACATTCAGAATGTTACTTCTAAGTATGATGTTAGCTGTAGCTTTTTTTGTAGATGCACATTATCAGATTGAGGAATTTCCCCTAATCCTATTTTTCTGAAAGTTTTTGTCATGATCCAATGTTGAATTTTATCAAATGCTTTTTCTGCATCAATTGATATGATAATGTGATTTTTCTGTTTTAGTGAGTACATATAGTGGATGGTATAGATTGCTTTTCAAATATTGAAACAGTCTTATATCTTGGAATAAACTCTAATTGGTCATGGTATATAATTATTTTTATATATTGCTAAATTATTTTGCTGATATTTTGTTAAGAATTTTTGCATATATTTTCATTAGTAATATTTTTATTATCTTTGGTTTTGTTATCATGAGAATATTAGCTTCACAAAATGAATTGGGAAGAGTTGTGTTCTACTTTCTAGAAGAGATTTCACTGACTTTTAAGACTTCTGGAATATTTGGCATATATTTCAGTGAAAGCTTCTGGAATTGATTTCTTTTTTGCAATTTTTAAATTATGAACTTAATTTCCTTAGTAGGTGTAGAACTATTCAAATTAATTCGTATAGTTGAGGTGTGGTCATTTGTATTTTTCAAAGAATTTGTTCATTTTATCTAAGTTGCCAAATATAGGTGTGTAGAATTTGTAGTATTCCCTTATTATCCTTTCGATATATGCAGATTTTGCAATTAGTCCCCCTTTTTCATTCCTGAGATTGCTAATTTTTATTTCTTTCTCTGTCATTACTTCCCAGGAAGGTTGGAAATCCAAACTCCCTACCTAGTTTCTACTTACACTTTGGCAGGGATCTGATGGAGATGAAATCCTTGGCCCCGTATTCTGCTGTCTTTCATACCACCATGGCAAGAGAGTGGTTGTGAGGGATGGCTGCGAGTTATAGCCAGATGAGGGTATAGGGCTTCCTGCTTGACCTTTGTTGCCATGGTGTAAGGGCCTATTTAGCCAGAGCGATTCCATCCCATGAGGCAGTGATTTTGTTTATGCAGTAAAACTTAAACTGTCCCTTCCCCCCTACCCCCTAGGAGACTTACTTAAAAACAAGTCCCGGAAACCAGTCCCAGGTAACAAAGCCCAAATACAAGGGTGGGTCAGGCCAGGTGGAGATAACAACCTGAATGCAGGGATGAGTTGGGGTCAGGTGGAGACATCCAATCAGTAGAGCTCCCATACTGTCTCCCTAGCTACCAAGGAGTATGGGCTCCGCCTTTTGGGTGCCAATTCTGACCAAAGTGGTAGGCTAGTTCCAAATAGCTACTATAGGGTAGTATATTCAATTGTAATTCAATTGGCCACCCACGTGTGACCTAGCATGACTGTGCAGCTTTCTCTGTGTGTTACAATCTAATTGGCCACCTATGTGTGGCCAGGCCCAACCACATGGCCTTTGCTCTATAAAAGTTAGTCTGTAAGGCAGGGAGGGGTCGCCCTCTCAGTAAGACGCGGCCCTGACCCATCAGTTTGACGGTCGGTTTGATTCTCGATGCTTGCGCCAAATAAAGCTTTGCTTGACCTTCGCTTTGTATCACTCTTGCTCCTTTAATCACGGACCCATTATTGGGGGACCCAACAATGGGTGGAGGTGGGACCACTTTTTTTTTTCTTTTTTTAGAGGTGTTTGGTTAGAATAGAATGGTTATTTTGTTTTTAAGGTTTTATTTATTTGTTTGAGAGAGAGAGAAAGTGAGTGAGTGAGAGAGAGAACATGAGCTGGAAGAGGGCAGAAGGGGAAGGAGAAGCAGACTCTCCACTGAGCAAGGAGCCTGACATGAGACTTGATCCTGGGACTCTAGGATCATGCCCTGAGCCAAAGGCAGATGCTTAACTAACTGAGCCACTGAGGCGCCCCAGAATAGAATGGTTATTGTCTAAAAGTTTTCTCTCTTACTAGAATGTTTCTTTGTCTAGAGGGAACAAGTTTTTGATGTTTTTATTTCTTTCTGAACCTGTTGGTATTTCCACACTGAAATCTTCTGTAGCTCTAAGTGTTGGGTATATGAGGAAAAATAAAAGCCCAAGGAATTCACTACTATGTCCTTTCTTGTATTTTGAGTTTCCTGGTTTATTCCTTCTGCTTTATTCCTTCTGCCTTACAGAGCCTTTCATGTTTGTCCTATACATAATGCCCAGGGCTTTGGTTTTTTTTGTTGTTGTTGTTTTTAAGATTTATTTGTTTAAAGGTGGGACCAAGGAGGGAAACAAACCATAAGAGACTCTTAATCTCAGGAAACAAACTGATGGTTCCTGGAGGGGAGTTGGGAGTGGGACGGATGGGGTGGTTGGGTGATGGATATTGGGGAGGGTGTGTGCTATGGTGAGTGCTGTGAGTTGTGTAAAACTGATGGTTCACAGACCTGTACCCCTGAAACAAATAATACATACATGTTAATTAAAAAAAAAAGATTTATTTGTTTATTTGAGAGAGTGAGGGGAGGGACAGAGGAAGAGTATCTTTAAGCAGACTCTCCACTGAGCACAGAACCTGACATGGGGATGGAGCTCACAACCCATGAGATCATGACTTGAGCTTAAACCAAGAGTCCAATGCTTAACCAGCTGAGCCACCCAGTTGCCCCATGCTCATGGCTTTTAACTCTCCTTAATGGGAAGAGTAGGGAAAACTGTATCCATCTTCTTAAAACTGAAGTTAAACAGTAATTTTTATTATTTTTATTGTAATCTGCAGCACCTATATTTGGGGTACTTAATGCAGGTTGAAAAGGAAGTGATGGAGAAATTATTTTAAACTGTAAAGCAGAAAATAAATGTAACAGATTATTCTTTTTCTATCATTTTTAAAAAATAATACGTAAACTAGGAAATCTTGTACTTGCTACTAAAGATAGTGGCTTTAGATTGCTTTTGTTGTGTTTTCTCATTTGACTTTATTGGAGTTAATGCTTGTGAAGTAAAATAGTCATGGTGGGGTAGCACAAAAGGAAACAAATTCATTAGCATAAATGAGCTAATACCACAGAGACCAATATTTGCTTCAGATTGCTTGGTAAACAGGAAGTACACGGAAAATATGTCTAAATGAGCACCGTTTCTTTTGAATTAAGGCATGAAGAATGTTGTTTTTGTGTTAATGTAGATACACTCCCTGTTTCATCAGCACATCTGTTAGAGACTGGGTTATTGTGAGGAAAGGGTGTCACTGAGGGGTGAACAGTCGTGTGACTTAGGAGCTAATTTAACTTGTCAAAATGTCACATAGCTGAGATATCTACTGAGAATTGCTACTCCTTTCAGAAAAACAGAGCAGGTTTAATTTTATGGAGTAGTTAATACTTACCTGAATGATTGTCTGTAAAGCATATTTTGGTAAGTTGAATTTTTCCGTTTGGTTCCATTATATATTTATATATAATATAAATCCTCAGAGATAAATCTTCAGCAAATATCGTAGTAATATGTTATAGCCTAAAACTTTGCTTATAGAGAAGCCTCCTCTGACCATACATTGCATATCCCTTCGTTATAACATTCATCCCACAGAATCCAAAGAAATACCTGTTCTACAGCCTTGTTTCTATTCCACATTAAATATGCCCTTTGAAAATCTGAGCATTCATTTTGATGAAACCAATTTTCTTTTTGTAGAGCTTTCTTGACAGGAGCATATCCTTGAATTGAAGTATTTGAAGTGCTGTAAAATGATTTTATGCTGTCAAATATTTTGGTTCAGTATAGGTGACTCTATTTTTTTTTTTCTTCTGGTTTTTGGTTGTTCATAGAACCACTCAAGACATGTATTTTCCTTCAGTTCTTTCTTACCTTTTATTGTCCATGTCTTCTAACTTCTTCCTGTTTGGTGAGTTAGTTGGTGTTTTTTCTAGAAAATGCACAATCCTGTTCCCTTTGATGTACCCTGAATTTCACCATTTACAAATGGGCTTTCACAGTAAGAAAGGTGTTACAGGCTTATTGATTATCACCCTTCTTGAAGGTGAAGTCTTGGATCCTCTTCTTGGCTTCAGTGAAACTGACTAAATGGTCATGATTCAGAACATTGGACAGTCATAAATCACTAGCGTGAAGTAAATGCAGACAGTTTCTGAAGTTAATATTTCAGCTCATGTGAATCAATATGTTGTCTAACTGGCCAACTATTATTATTCTCCCTGTGTAGAATTTTTTTCATTCTTTGCTCCTCTAGCCTCCATAGAGAAGTCATTACCTAGGTTGGATCACTTTTCTTATAGGTGCTCATAGCATTTATTATTTCATTTATTCAATCAATCAAAACCTATTGAGAGCCTGTTATGTAGTAGGAATGATTTTAAGCTTTGTCTATTCCAGCACTTTCATGTTCTTCTTAAAAAAAAAAAAAAGAAAAAAAAAGATTTATGTATTTGAGAGAGACAGAGAGTGTGAACAAGGAGGGCAGGAGGGGGAAAGAATCTCAGGCAGACTTCCTACTGAGTGTGGAGCCCAGTGCAGGACTCGATCCCACCACTCTGAGATTATGACCTGAGCCAAAATCAGGTCAGATGCTTACCTGACTGAGCCACCCAGGTGCCCCCTTCATGTCTCTTTTTTAATAATTATTCAAAATCTTATTCACTTAAAATCTGTTGAGCAGCTACTATTTGGTGAGCTTTGTGCTAGGCACATTCCCCTGCGTTGTGGACAGTTTTGCTTTTAGTTGCTTCTTTGTGTAGATTGTGAAGTTCTGACCAGACTTTAACTTCTAGAAGGCAGAAACAGTGTTTTATTCACATAAACAGTGTTTACGTTGTATCTTTGATAGTGCCTGGTTCTTAGTTCTGACCAGACTTTAACTTCTAGAAGGCAGAAACAGTGTTTTATTCACATAAACAGTGTTTACGTTGTATCTTTGATAGTACCTGGTTCTTAGTAGGTGCCCATATTTTTTTGGTGGATGAAAACACAGGCAGGACTGCTTTTGGTAGTAGAGTAAGGCCTGTGTTATTGCATGTGAAAGGTTGTCTCTGCCTGTGGTGTCTGTGTACACGTCAATTCTGTCATAAGCAGTTCTAGCCAAATTGACTCTCCTCAGGCATAGAGATGTTTTCCCTCAATCGGATTATGTGCCATTTACCATATACTACTTGATGCCAAAGTATGCTCCCCTGATGAGCATGACATTTTATTTGCATGCACATAAGCAAGTTCATAGTGTTTAATTTGAATGTGCAATCCCACTAAGAATGCATTTGTTTGTATTTATTTAGATTTATTTAAAAGCTTTTTTTTTTTTTTTTTTTGGATGGGCACATGGGGGTAATCTAGGATATGGAAGCCTGAAAAAGCTGATGAAAGCTGGCTCTCTCTTGGAGAATGCATTTGGGATGAAAAAAATGTGACCTTTAATAACCTTCAGTCCTCTTTTGTTCTTGTTCCAGAACTTTCTACAAGTAGAAACTCCTAGACCTCTTAAGGTTTTTTTTGTTTGTTTGTTTTTTCCTATTGATTTTATAGACTGATCATATATGCCTTTGGTGTTTGAGGTGAGTCTTCTGATGTTTAGGTAGAGTAGGTTTGAAGGGAGCTGGTTGTTGGTGGTTGGGGGGGTATATTTGAGAGGAGTTTCCAAGGACTAATGTGTCCAGATTTCTAACAGTTAAGGATTAACTATCATTCCTTCAGGTCAGCTTCAGTTATTATCAGTCAATCCATCAAGGTAATTTCATGCTGCCTCAAGGGACTGGGCTAACTTTTTTTTCTCCCTGATTTTCTAAAAAATGTCATAAATGTGATGGGTGGAGCAAGAGGTTCAGTTTTGCCTTGATGCAAAGTTGCCTGCATCCAGAGTGAGGCAGCCCACCCTTTGTCTGTTGTGTTATAGGTATTCCCTTTGTGGGGAGAAGATTTAGGAAGAAAAAACAAGAAGAAATAAATTGGTTTCTCATATCCAGCAATGTTCATGGTGTCTCTCTTTAATGGATGAGTGTATACCTTGCAGGTTTCTTATGTAGAGACATTTGTGTGGCATAGGTAATGAAATAGGAAACCCAGAACAAACACTGAAGGAAGGAAATGGTTAGTTTCTCACAGTCCCAAACACTACCCAACTATTGCCTTCATTTCAAGTCAGTCAACAAAGAAGTTGAAGAAGCCTCCTTCTCCTTCAGGATATCTGGGTTTTTTGTTTGTTTGTTTGTTTGTTTTTGGCAATTAACCAGGAAGAAGGGAATTTTTCTGAAAAAAAATTTTTTTTGATTGAAGACTTCTAATTTAAATGGAAGCTACTGCTTTCAGGATTAAGAGCATTATAAAGAGATCTCATAGGTTTTCCGTATGTAAAGTTTGTAATGGTTTATACTTACACTAAGGTTAACCTATACCCATGTAGGTTTGTGCTTTTTCCTTTTTTATGCCAACTTCACCATCACACAGAAATACCTGAATTCAACTGTGAGACTGGGGGTGAAAACAGACATATATTCACATATGCACATGGACCCTTGAGAATATTTTTCTTCTTTTATTACTATAAAAAGTTATTTATAACTAAACCAGGGAAAACCTCAAGTCACTAGTGTGGTGAGATTTATTATTACTATCTGAATTCAAGTATGTTGGAAGTGTTATATTTGTTTCCAAGGTTCATCCAGATCACAGTGGTTTCGAAATCATCTTAAACTTGACTTTTTTCTTTATTTCCACTTAAACCAGCATCATATATTCACTTTCATCCTTAGACATTAAGGTAATTTCAGTAAAGCTCTTGGTTTATAATTTTGTAGCCTGCTTAATGCTGTGAGATTGGCTTACATAACTTGGTATGTAATGCTGTCACAGTGTAATAACTGTCCCCACTCTGCTATTGATATAGGTATGTTTTATATCCAGTGCTTGTCCTCAGCAAATATGAAGAAAGTTGGCTAATCTCATTTACTATTAGACAATAATTATAGTACCTTGCTTTTGTATAGTACTCTAGTTTGCAAGGCACTTTCGCATGATTAAATCATTTGATCCTTAAAACAGTCTTTTGAAGTCAGCAAGGGAGGATATTATTATCTGCGTATTACAGAGGAAACAGTCTCAGAGGGGTTAAGTGGCTTGTCTGTTATGAATGGTAAGAGGAAGAAGCAGGATTGGAGAGCGTGAGGTCGTGGCCCACAGCTGTCCACTAACCACAGTGCCCCTCAACTCTATTTTTGACCAGAACCTAAGGAATAAGGAGATTTTCTCTTAATGGACTACAACAAGGTTTTTTATTGCATAGCACCAAAGACAAAGTATGAACCCTTGAAACTCCCTCAAAAATACTTATATACCAATAAAACAGCAAGTTGCTGTGAATGGGTATTTACAAGTTTAAGGGTGTAACTTTAGCGAGTATTAATGAGAGTTTATTGTAGAAGGCAAGTTTGAAAATTATTGCTCATCTGCACTGTTTGTTAGAGTCCTCTGAGAAGCAGACACCAAGACACGATTAGACAGACAAGAGATTGATTGGAGAAAAGGCTGCAAGAGGAAGAGGTCAGGCAGGGAGCTGGAGGAGGTCGGAGAACCTTTAGGGTACCATGTAGGTCTGACCCTTGGGAAGGAAGGAGGAAAGTCAGGTAAAAAGGTGGGCAGGAAGAGTCTGAGACTGGAGTCCAGTTATAAGAAAGTTTGCATTCAGGATGATGGGAAGCCCTAGAGCCAGAATCTTCCATAGAGGGGTCTTCTATCTCACAGGATGGGGTCTGTGTTAGTGAACCAAAGGGCTTAGACCCTGGCTGGGAGTAGCCTGTGGGAAGCATGGTCTCAGCATGAATGTGGCTGTGGGTTCAGAGCATAACAGCTGGGAAAAGTCAGCCAATTACATCCGCTTCAGGAAGAGATCTGAGTGGCATGCTTTCTTGGACACCACATATATGCCATGGTATGACATTGATTTTTCCACCTCCTCAAGAGTAAGGAGTAAATAAAAACAACAGCAAATATTCTTACCAAAACACTGGAACACCAGAAATAAAATTAAAAGCTTAGCTATCACATTAACAAACTGACCTCTGATATAAAGGATGTGCTAGGATTCTGGAAGACTTGGATTTTGGTTTTTCAAAGGTTTTATTTGCAGTGCTTTTCATAACCAAACTGTGTGCTCTGTGATGGCTGGATTGATAAACTATTATTTTAACACAAACAAAATGCCTGGTCCATAGTAAATGCTTAGTAAATTACTGTTGAACAAATAGGTGACCAAAGTTAAAAAAAAAAAAGGACATATTATTTCTGAATGTTTTTCGTTTCTTCAGTATTTGAATGACTTCCAGGGGTCTTTCTTTATTAAGCTTATTAACAACAGACTGTAAGTTTCTGGAGTCAGGGAGACACTTGGGAGTCCAAAAAATCATAAAAGTCAACCTTTTCTGGTCTAATGACCTTGCATCTGAGGACTTGGGTTGCTGATTTGGCTTTGTACATTCCTTGTCTCTGCATACTAGTCTGCAGACGGGCTTGCTTTTACTTAACTTTCTTGTTTTGGTAGTCAAGAGGCATTAGGGATGGGGAAGAGAAGAAGATGGAGACTGTGGGTACATAGGTGAGGCTATTCCACATTTGTAAAATCAGTAGAGATTCAGTATGTAAATAATTTGTTCTTGAGTTTCAGGTTATGTTAAGGTTTATTTGTGTGGCATTCCAGTACATGTTTCTGTCATTAAGGCCTCTAATTTCCCTGGGCTCTTTGGACACCTTTGATTTTTCCTTTCTCTCATATCCAGCTAGTCAGGAAGTACTGCCAATTCTTCTGCCTCATTACCTAGTAAGATCCTTCTTTCCATCTTAGGAAGCATTACTTAAGTGTCCTGAACTGCCATGAATATCCCTGATGGGTTTGCTCACCTCCAAGATCTCTGCCTTGTGAATTTAAGAAGTGTCATGTGCACTTGGGCTTCTGTCTCAGATCTGCCTCTACCTGGCAGTGAACTGTAATGCAAAGCATTGACCCTCTTTCAGCCTCAATCATCTCATTGGTGAATGGAAATAATAGGGACTACTCCAGGGGTTGAGGTGGGCTTGAAGTGAGATGATACAGGGAAAGCACCTGCTACCAACCAACAACATGGTGGTTTCTCCCTGTCACCAGGGAGCCTAGCAAGTATCCCTGATACATGGTCTGGCTAATCTTCAACAAAGATTATTTTACTCCAGTCTTCAAGTTAAGTGTCTAGACTGGCTGCTCTTTCTTAAAACATCTCCAGTGGTATGAGGTCAGGAAACCACAGAACAAATTTCAGGTTTATCAGTCTGCTGTTTAGTATCCTCTATGAGCTACTCTTCCCTAAGTTGCTAATGGTATCCTCTATTATTTTCTTTAGAAAAATCTCCTTTTCCAGTCAAGCTGATTTACTCATTTTCCCTCTTATGCCACATATGGACACACCTCTGCACTTTAGTCAGATCTTTGAAGGTACCTTTGAAGAACTGAAGTTCCGCTTTCTTCAAACATCCCAACTCACAACCCACAGTGATCCTAGTTCTATCACTTACCATGTGACCCAGGAGACTGACCTCTTTGGGCCTTTCTTTCCTTATCTACAAAATGATGGTGAATCATGCCTACCTCAGGACATTGCAGAGAGGATTATATGAAATAAGAAATGTAAAGCACACAAGGAAATACCTGGTATATAACAAGGCCTTACTAAATATTAACTACTGTTATGGGGCCTGATTTGCTTCTGAACTCTTCTGTCTTTACGGTGACCACCTGTGGCTCCAAACCCAAACCCTGATGGCTACTCAATATGTACACATGTATTTTCTCTATTTTCTTGGACTGAAAGGATAACTTCTAACATGAGTCCTAAATAATGTTAAAATTAGGTCCCATATCTGTTTGGGAATTACTATAGCTTTCAAAACATCTTTGTCATCTTTTTTTGGAAAATTTTCAGTCTTTCCAAAGGATTTTTTAAGATTTTATTTTTAAGTAATCTTCACATCCAATGTGGGGCTCTAACTCACAACTCTGAGATTAAGAGATCTGAGATCAAGAGTCTGAGATCAAGAGTCACATGCTCCACTGAAAGAGCCAGTCAGGTGTCCCATCCAAATGAATTTTTTAATGTGTGAGGAGAGAGAGAGTTGCTTTTGTTCGTGTCAAAGACAGGTTTTTGTTGTTTAAGGTATACATACAGTAAAATTCACCCTTTTTGGCATGTTGTTTTATGAGTTTGGGACAAATATATGGCATGTGATCACCACCACATCAAAAAATAGAATGCTTCCATCCCCCTCCCCACCATTCTTCTGTGGTTCTTTATAGTCAGCCCCTCCCCCAACCCCCAGCCTCTGATCTGTAGTAATCATTGATCCATTCTTTGTCCCTTTCCTTTTGCTTTTCCCAGAATGTTGTACAAACAGAGTCATTTGGCATACAGACTTTTGAATCTGGCTTCTTTCACCTAGCATAGTGCATTTGGGATTTACCTATGTTGTTGCATGTATTGCTAGTTTTTCCCTTTTGATTGGTCTGTAGTATTCCGTCGTGTGGATGTGTGTAGCATGGTTTGCTTATTCATTTTCCAGCTGAAGGACATTTTCTTTGTCTCTAGTTTTTGGAAATTGTGAATAAAGCTCCTATAAACACTCGTGTACAGATTTGTGTACGATTGCAAGTTTATTTCACTTGTGTAAATAGCTAGGAATGGTTTTTCTGGTTTGTATGATAAGTGCAGGTTTAACTGTATGAGAAACTGCTACACCATTTTCACAGTGGCTTTACCATTTTCCCTCCTACCAGCAGGATATGAGAGTTTAGTTACTACACATCCTCACCAGCACTTGGTATGAAGAGAATACTTTCCACATAATAAGCACTGAATGTTTTTAAAGTAATTTTAATCAATGGCGCTTATACTAATTTCATTGCTCTTGCTCTGACCACTATCTCAACAACTTCTCTTATAAGTTAACTAACTTCTGAGACTGACTCAATTTCTCTCTGGAAGCCAGAGTACCCTTTCATTAAAAACAAAATACTGGGTTTGGCAGTTGACGAGGCCACACAGGTTTTATGCTTCATTAAAACAAAACTCAAAAACCAAATACAATAGGCAGGGGGATGAGGATTAATAATTTAGGATCTTCAGTTTCTAGGGAGTGAAGAATTATTTTATATTAGTTCAGTTGAAATGGGACCCTGCTTTAGCTCACTCTCCCTCCAGCCATACATTTCTCTGGTTGCCTGATTAGACCATTCAGTGTTTTCTGTGAGTGTGTGTGTAGATTTATTGTCTTTCTTTCTTTCTTCCTTTCTTTCTTTCTTTCTCTTTCTTTCTTTTTTTTTTTTTTTTATGAAGCCAACTAACTGCAGTGAGGGGGGAGGGTGGGCAGAGATAAGTAATGAGGCACTAACTAGGTGCTAACAAAGGGCTACAGCTAAGAACAGAGAATGGAGAAATGTGATAATGAAGAACATCTAATTAGGTTTCATGGGAAACAGAATTTTTAAGAAGCCCTACTCTAAAAAGGACATTAAAAGCAGCAGAGCTTCAAGTGTATGAGAGTTAACGCCAGTCTTCTGGAGTGGGTTGAAAAGGCTAGGGAGGGGAAAAGCACTGGTGTTTTTACCTGTATTTGTAGTCATGAGCTAAACAAACAATTTCGTGGAACAAGCAACTACTTCATTGAGGAGAGGTGATAGCTTGGCCCAAGATGTGGACTGAAAATTTAAAACAAGGAAAAAACAAAAATGAAAAACAAACAAAAACTACATTTTCTGCCTTACAGTAAACTCTGTGAGTAATCTTGAACAATTTTCACCAGGTTTTTGTCCTGCCAATCTTTCAGTGAAAAGAGCTGGAAAGTATTTGATTGCTTTGTTTTAAAAACAAAAGATGCTTTAAAAAAAAAGATTCTAAGACTATAACCATGGTGAATATGATTGGAATGGAAGAGGCCAAATGGTGTAGTAGGTAGAACTTCCAACTAGAGATGAGAACCTGGGTACTAGACCTGAGTTTGATGCCAACCAATGAGATTTGGGGAAATACCTAATATTCCTGAATTTTATTTCATTAGGAATAAGATCAAGGTATTTAAGTGGACAATTTTTCAGATCCTTTCTAGCTTTAAGATCCCATTTTTCTAAAGAGTAAATAGGATGTAAATGATGAAATGATCAATTTTGGGGCATCTGGGTGGCTCAGTTGGTTAAGTGACTGCCTTCGGCTTAGGTCGTGATCCCGGAGTCCCGGGATCGAGTCCCACTTTGAGCTCCCACCTCCATGGGGAGTCTGCTTCTCCCTCTGACCTTCTCCCCTCTCATGCTCTCTCTCTCTCAAATAAATAAATAAAACCTTTAAAAAAAGAAATTATTAAAAAAAAAGAAATGATCAGTTTTCTTTTAGAAATATTTTTCTATGGTTTTTGGCTAGAGTGGTAGGAGGTAAACCTAGTTTCTGTGGCTTAGGATGATATGAATCCTCTTATAAGAATTGTCCCTTTAAATTATTTGAAAATTCTGACGCATGTTTCATGGACATTCGGAGTTGTGAATCTTTGTAATTATTTCCTGAAGAAATCTCAGCTCTCTATTGTCTGTAGGCGGATCAGCTAAGGAAAACCGCAACACAACCATCTCGAGACATACCTGGAATGTTATGCTAAAACTATTTTCCATTTTCATTACAACTGTCATAAGAATGGATGTACAAAATAGCAATTTTCGTTTCTCCTGTTCCTCATTGCCTCATATGTTCTGTGAATTACAGAGGTATATGGTATTTCCCATATGCTCTGATTTAATTTACTGCCCCTTCCAGTTGGATTTTTACTAACCTGTGAAGGAGGAGGATGTAACAAGAAACTGAAACTCTGGATGTGGGAAAGGTCAGAATAGTACTGAATTTAGGGATAAAGAAGGAGTGTCAGAAGGCACTGATGACAGAATTGCATTAATTATCATTGCTCTCTGAGCTTCTCTCTCCCCATGTTTAGATAACAGCTGAAGAGACCAGAATATGGGGAGCAGGATCTTAAGAGCAGCAGGTAAATCTCCTGCATTGAGCCTTCGTTGAATTGGACTTTGATAACTGGATGAGGAGCCTCCCTTTTGTTAAAAGTACCTTAATGCTAGCAGTCAGGGTCTGTTACGTTGACATCACAGCCAAAGGTATACTAAGATGGAGAGGAGGACAGAGAGCAGTTCATCCCCATTTAAGGAATGCTTAAGGCTTGAGTGACCACATT
The DNA here is from genome assembly GCA_004024625.1 of Mellivora capensis. Lineage (NCBI taxonomy): Eukaryota > Metazoa > Chordata > Mammalia > Carnivora > Mustelidae > Mellivora > Mellivora capensis. Next base: position 29,493 of record PISX010009426.1, read on the forward strand.
GAGATCTATTCACTAAGTTGCAGACATTAAATAAATTTTTTATTTACAACATACTACATGCCATTTTGCTATAGGTAGACAGATGAAATCAATAGTTAATTAAGTGATATATTCTTTTACTGAACAACATTGACAAAACCAAATGAGTGAGATTATAAGAACATTACAAATTTCTTTTTCACCTTGAGGCATTATTTTTTCGGTAGAGTGATGGGCAAATTATTATAAGAAAAGTATTGATTGAGATTATGACAAGATGCAGTACTAGCCACAGGCAAGGGATTCATGAATTACTTCCAGAATGGAAACTTTCCTCATATTTGCCATTACTTTTCAAAAGATAAGGTATCTTGTACATTTTAATTTTTCTTACTCTATGAGAGTGTAGTGGAAGAATCCTGATCTCCTAGCTCTCACTAACTACCCGGATAGTGATTTGGGTCAGTCATTTTAACTTATTCAGAACTTATTTTTATCATCTGCAACAGAGTAGACAAACTATGGCCTACAGGTTAGATCCAGCCTACCACCTGTTTCTGTAAATAAAGTTTTATTGGAACGCAGCTACTCTTACCTATTTACATGGTTGCTTTCACCTAAAATGGTCAAGGTGAGTAGCTGTGATAGAGATTGTATGGCAGGCAAAGCCTAAAATATTTGCTATCTGGCTCTTTATAGAAAAAACTTGCTGATCTCTGATCTACAATGTAAGGGAGGTAAGTCACTAGCTTTCAGATTTTTTTATTGGTGAGACTAATTTTTTTAAACTAAATCTCATACAGAACTCCAGTATATAAAAAAGACAAAACAAAGTTTCTGTGGTGGAAGAAGTAGTTGGGGTTGAAAGGATACATCCAATTTGGATCTCCCTGTCTCCTAAGTTGTTGCCAAAGATCCCCAGGGCTCCAATATGAAAACCCTTTGAAGAAATCATCTCTAAAGTATTTTACAATTCTGGAATTATATATATAGTTTCTTATTTTTCAGCATATGTGGAAAAGTAGAATTAAGTGATAGATTTACTTCTTGTTTCCAATCTTCCATTCTTAGGTTGTGGCAAGGCTTCATTTGTCTTTAAGCCAATTTCAATTGGTAGTACTCTGGTGATTCTACAACATGATGTATGCTGTGTGGCAAGTCTTTAAAGTCTTCATGTTTCTTGGAAAACTTTTGTATACTGATAAAAGAGAAACTAAAGCTACATTTTTAAAGCAGACCCCAAGGGTAGAATCTATCAAAGCATAATGTCTCAACTGTGACATGCAAGTTTTCCTTTCAGCATGGACCAATGGGTAAACTGTTTATTTCCATATACTTTAAGCCAGCTTTTCTGATGATGGAGGCAGCAAAGGAATTGGATGTGGTCTAACAGCATAATAAAATCCAATTCAGTTACTGTTTATGGAGTGCCCACAGAGTGTGGGCTATTGTGTTAGACAAGATAAAAACCTCTGTGATGTTCATTTTCTCTTTAGCGCATTTCTAAGGCCTGTTTTGCCTTCCTGAATAAGCTGGAAGCTTTCAGTTCACTGAGAAAGTCCTCAGTGAAGGACATGTTCTTGTCCCTTGACTTTTTTGTGTGTAAAGGTGCAGGTAGGATGAAGGTAGAGAAAAGTAGGTAGGAGGTAAGAAGAGGAAAGGAATGAATAGCTATGGTTAATCTAGTAAGTATCTTGTGCTACACTTTTTCATAAAGTGTTCTCTTTTATTTTTCAAAATAACTTAGGGAACAGATCTTAAATTACATAAATGTGAAAAAAGTAACATCCCAAAGTTGCACAACAAATAAGTAGCAGAACAGGGATTCTAAGTCTGAATGTTTAGAAGTAGAAAAATTATAGTGTTCATTAGCTCTGGTTCAAATACTTAAAACACCATATGTATGCATGTAAATATCCATATGAATAAATATATCCACAACCACATAAAAGCTGGAATTGTCATATCAAATGCAGAGGACAGCATTACTTTGCATCATTAGTGGCCTTATATGACTTGAGGAATTATCTTGGTATTCAGTCCAAAGGGTTAATAGGGAGTTGTCTCAGGAAGAGATCAAGAATGAGAACATATCCTTCTAGGAGTCTACAGACGTTTTCTGTGAAGAGCCAGACCGTAAGTATTTTAGGCTCTGTGGGCCATAACATCTCTGTTGTCACTACTTAACTCTGCCATTGTAGTACCAAAGTAGTTTCGGCAAGTGTAAACAAATGAAAATGCCTATGTTGTTGTTGTTGTTCTTCTTCTTCTTTTCTTTTTTTTTTTTTAAAGATTTTATTTATTTGACAGAGAGAGAGAGAGACAGTGAGAGCAGGAACACAAGCAAGGGGAGTGTGAGAGGGAAAGCAGGCTTCCCGCCTAGCAGGGTACCCATGGGGCTGGATCCCAGAACCCTGGGATCATGACCTGAGACAAATGCAGATAGTTAATGACTGAGCCACCCAGCCACCCCGTATGTTCTAATAAAACTTTATTTATGGAAAGAATTTCATATATTTTTCATATCACCAAATTATTCAGGTTTTTTAAAACCACTTAAAAATGTGAAAACCATTATTAGCTCACAGACTGTACCAAAACAAGAGGCAGGTCAGATTTGGACTGTGGGACAGTTTTGCCAGTCTCTGCTTAAAACCACAAACACTAAAAATCAACTAAAAATCTTGTTGGAAATGATTTCCCAAGCTTCATCTCTGAAGGCTCTGTTTCATTTGAGGCCTAGAATATGTCTTGTTCAAAAACTCTATAAGATTATTTTTCGGCAGTGACAAGTTTCCAAATGAAAATATAAAGTATGTTAAAATTAGGATAATTTACAGAGTTTTATTTAGGTGAGAATGAATTAGAAAGATGTGGGTGGGGTTTAGGAGAGCCATAAGGGAAATGCAGGAACCCAGGGCTAGCAGCAGAAGCTCTATCAACATTAGGCCCAAAGGGTAAGGGAGTGAAGGGTCACCAGAATCCAGGAGAGAATCGGTGCAGCCCACCTAAATTCTGTGGTGTTGTGGAAGCCATGCATCCAAGGAACTTTGTAGGGAGGGAGCTGGAGCTGGAAGAATAATGTGTCAACGTTAGTTTTTTCCCCATCTTAATTTCCTGGAAGGTGTCACATGGATCAAACCCAGTCAGAAAATGGCCCTGGAATCCCATTCATGTGGTCCATGCTGGTCAGCCCTTTAGCACAGGGCAGGCTGGAGAAGACTGGAGAGTAAATCTGAAGGGTCAAACAAAAGATACCTTGAAGAGTGGCACAGGCATTCTTAAGAACTTTGGTCTTGGTCTCTCTTCCTATTCCTTGGATGATCCCCCCCCCCCATTTTTTTTCTTGAAGTTGTATGTATGTATGTATGTATATATGTATGTATTTGGTGGGGGGAGCAGAGGGAGAGAGAATCTGAAGCAGACTCTGCGCTGAGTGCGGAGCCCAGTCCTGGGCTCAATCCCACGACCCTGAGATCATGACCTGAGCTGAAATCGAGTTGATGCTTAACCAGCAGAGCCACCCAGGTGCCCCTTTGATTTAATCCTAACTCCCTCTGATTGCCCATAGCTGAGAGCAGTAATGGTGGATAATAACTGACTCTACCAGTTTGCATGGCTGGTTGCCAGGAACTGGGAAGTATAATTTTGTTACATGCTCTGCTGGGTTCAGGGGACGTTTGTGGTGTCTTTCAGCTCCACAAAAGCCATAAAATTGACCCATACAAGAAGTTGGTTGAATGGTTTGGGTCAGAGACCACAGATCTAAATGTTAACATAGGTTCCAGCCTTTGATTTCCCTTCTACTGATATGCTTGGTAGAAGAGATGTGAAACTTATAAAGCCTGGTCAGAGGGGGACCAAAGAGGGAAAACAAGGAAGTCCTTGGGAGTCTTCTGAGCCTGAGGCTGAGACGTCACTTAGCTTGCTGTATAAGACTATAACAAGTACCCATTGGTTAAAAGAACCATTTATTGTTTAAGTAACAGGTGAGATCAGAAAAAGATAACTTAATGGTGAGGGAAGGGAAATACCAAATATTAACATATGCTGTAATATACTGAAATATATATTGGTATATTGAAACATCAGATCTTACCAGAGGGGCTGAAAGATGCATGAGACTAATGATTTAGAGCAGAGATACCTGACATAATCATGATGCCTGGGAAAAGTCTTCTGGATTTGGTTATTAAAAGGTCAGTAATGGCCATTAGTAGTACAACATCAGTGGACTCAAGGATAAGAAGCAAGACATATGATTTAAGGAGAGAGGGCAGGAAATGCAAGATCCTAGACCCACAGGCTTGGAGGAGCTTTCACTGGAATGTACATGCCAATAGTCTGAGCAGCTCTCCTCTGACACAGTGTCCAGGAAAGGAGAGGGCAGGTTAGTTTACAATTTAAAAACGGTATGAATTTTGTAGAAAATTTTAAAATTTTTAGAATTTAAACTTAGTGGTTGCCTTCCCTGGAGAATTTAACCACTGCAAAAAAAAAAAAAAGTTTCTGTTGAAAGGTATTGCTCTAACTTACCTTTTAAATACCTCTCATTGTCAAAGAAAATGGTTCCGGAGCTGGAAAGTATTTTGCATTCTAGGAGAGGCTGAGTGTAAATATTATCAAAAGGTGCAAGGTGCATTTTTACTACTAGTTTCATGTTTGTTTGGTAAACTTGGAGAAAGAACTACACATACCAATTAAGAATTTCTTAATTCTTTCCTCTTCCCTATAGATGTCCATATATAGTAGGATGTCCAGTCTATTTTAGAGTAAGAAGGGGAAATAAATATAAGCTAAAGGTTGGATGCTAGATCTCTTGAGTTGATTTTCGTTCTTAAGGGTTGAAGAGCTCAAAGGCAAGAGCAAAGAGAACATTTCTTTGAGAAGGCGCCACTGTGGTCTAAGACATTTCATACATCCATTTGGCTTTTGCTATTTGCATAATAACCATCCATTTATTTTCCATTTGTCTCAATTTACACATTCATATGGTTTACTTTATACATAAGAAGACATCACTCCTCCTTACCCCCCATCAGAATGAAACAATGAAGAAAATCTGTTTGCCAAATGAAAAATTTAAGAGATTTTTCAAAAGGGGCATTAATGAATTGGTGGTAGCTCAGGAAAAAAAAAAAAGAGAATGGCAATAATTTTCAAATTAGTAAGTTTTTTCTTTGTTCTTCTCCAGAAGATTCTGAATGGATTGCCCTAACCTCAAGCCAGAAAATCTACTTTTCTCTTTAATATCCTGATTATCTCATAAGTCTGTGCCTCATTATGTTTTCTGCTATTCTATCCTTATATTTTCAAACAGAGCCACTTCCATGGGAAATTCAGGATGGAATTCCAATATTTCAAAAGGAGTCCACATACAAAGTTTGGAAAACCAGTTTTGCAAAGAGCTTTCTCCTATTATCTTCTTCATTGACACTGAAGCAGAACTTGAGAAATTATTAGGCATTTTCCACTTGGAGATTCCTAGATAATAAGATAAAATATATAGTTGGAATTGGCAGTGAACAGAAAAAATAAAGAAACTATCTGATCAATCACCAGAGTAGCTAATTACCCAAAAATAAGTTTCCATTTTCTTTGATGAATTCTCTCTGGCTCTGGCTATCTGATTAATTACAGTGTATAAATCGAAACCAGCTCCTCAGAGGTGAGAAGCCACTAGAAATGCTCTTATAAAATGTTCAATGAATTCTGTCTGTTCCTTAAATCATGGATTGCTACTTAATCACAGGTTACTTTTATTCAGCAGCATAGAAGGGAATGGCATAATAACCCCTGGAAATTGCTGAGACTGCTTATTTTAAAGTATACATAGAGAATAAAATATCCTTCCTAAAGACAGGATATTTCTGTTTGGTTACCATTTTGTCATTTACTTTTCATGTCTATAATCTGGTGTTTTCACAAACTATTGTGTCATTTTCTTCTAGTTTGTTTTGTAAGTTCCTATTAAAATATCAGACTTTTTCAATATGAGTATAAGATTTGATCACCTCATAACTGTCATTGTCTCCCAAACTGAGGATTGGGGAGGGCAGCAGAGGTAGGAGGGAGTTGTGAGATAAAGGAATTAAAATAGTTCTCTTTAGTTTTCTTTTTTTTTTTTTTTTTTTTTTGAAATATACTTTACAAGTAGCAGATGAGACAGAAAAAAGATCAGGAAGTGTGTAAGGAACTGTGTTGCACTTTTCATCTTCACAGAAAAAAGCATTTCAATGAACAATTTCAAACACAACAAAAGACAAAACAAAAAAACCCTGGGATTATTTTCTGATTTTCTATTTCTGTTCTTCCTACATTTTTCAGTGTGCTCTCCCTTTCTACAAATGCTTTCCAAGATCTGATCACTTTTAACACCTGAGGATGTGGAATGAAATACCTTTGAGACAAGGCAGGAGCCCTGCGTGAGGGACCAGCCAAATGGGAGTATAGAATTACAGAGCCCACTCCATCCCCAACTACAGGGAGTAGCTAGTGGTCTAGGAAGAATGTGTGCCTAGTGTTCCCAGATCTCTGTATTTTCCAAGGAAGTCTAGAAATCTGGATTTTCATGTGAAATTTCTCGAGTTTTGAATGTTGGAGATTGATTCAGTTAAAGGAGAATACTGCGTGGGCCAACGGCACACACATGCAGGCCAGATTGAGTCTTCAGGCCACCACTTTGCAGCCTCTCACAAACATAGTATTATAGGCTTTGGATAGATCCCTGCTCTGAGGACTTCAGCACTACTAAGAAGGAGAAACTACTGTTCATATGCTTTGATTTCAGTATAAGGAGAGAATGAAACTGGCAAACTCATAGGCACATATATTTGTGTGAAAGAGATCAAACTCTAGCTCATTGTCTTGTGAGGAGAGAAATGTGGAATTATAAATCTATTTGTTTCTTTTTTCTTCCAGGAGATACTTTTTGAAAGCCTTCATTAGCTCATAGAAATATTTTCTGATTTCATAGAAGCCTTTGATTCATATATTTTTTGTTTTATATCAAAGAGCTAGGATCAGTTAAATATACTTTCATTTCATGCTATTTTTAGCATATATATTTAAGTGAGGCATCAATCTTTAAATATGTGCTTGTCTTTCAAAATTGCACCATGTGAAGTCTTGGCTAATGTGGTTATTAATGGAGATGGAATTTTTTTGTTGTTCCCAATTTATGCTTGCCTTGGTTGGTAGGAAAGACAGGGTAGAGTGTTGAAGAGTACCAGCTTTTGGACACAAAAGATTCAAAAACCAGTGAGGGCAGCTTTGGAATGAGAAAGACTTGAGTTTGAATGTCCCCCCCCCCTTTTAAACAACATGTTCTTTATTAAAGTACCTAACATCTTTAAGCTTCTGTACTACTGTTCACAATGCAGTATCCTTTGTGTGCTTTGAAGATACTGAATGGACGGAGACCTGGTGTGCTGGTTGGAATGAAGGCGTTGTTTTAGGGGCTACGAACAATGTGAGATAGTGGAAAGAGCCAGATAATGGAAGCTCTTGAATACCTATGAGGAGTTTGGAGTCTAAGGCCTAAGTTTGGAATCCTGACTAGGGTGAAAAATAGGAACATCTGAGCAGGGCACAGCCTACAAAGAGAGTGTTTTAAGCACAATGATGAAGCAGTGGTGTGTGGCCTGGCTCAGGCCTGGGTCCATAGGAGAGGTAATATCAGTCTGAATTTGATCACGGTTGTGGAAACAATAAAGGTGAAATGCGATACCATTTAAACGATATCTTTAATATGAATAGCCTCAAACTGAAATTCTTACGATTTTGAGAAAGCTACACAGCAGCAAATATCAGAATTTTAGGATTATTTAGGATTATTTTAAAGGTAATTTAAGGTTGTTAAGAGAAAAAAGACAGCTGAGGACTGAGAATTTAGTAATGACAAACAATTAGGAATTGAGAGGGAAAAATATACTAGAGAAAATGGGGAAGGACTAGAATATTGTAGTAAGTCTTTTTTTTTTTGTTTAAACTTTTCAAGGTATTTTTATACCCCTTATATCTTTAATGCTATTGATATGTTCATTCATATCCCCTGTATCTTCTAGGAATACAACAGATTTCCTCTCTTTGTATTTCCCATTTTTAAAAAGATTTTATTTATTTATTTGACAGAGAGAGAGAGAGAGATCACAAGTAGGCAGAGAGGCAGGCAGAGAGAGGGGGAAGCAGTCTCCCCGCTGAGCAGAGAGACTGATGTGGGGCTCGATCCCAGGACCCCGAGATCATGACCCGAGTTGAAGGCATAGGCTTAACCCACTGAGCCACCCAGGTGCCCCTGTATTTCCTATTTTTTTATATGTCACCTTGGGGTTTGTGTCTCCTAAGAGACTTTCATTACTTGGTTTCACTATTCTGTGTCTGCCTCTGAGTTGAGGTGGGATTATGTAGAAGAATAAGATCGAGAACATTGTGATCTGATATAAAATATGATTGTGCATTTCCTAGTCCATTTTGTATGTGTCTGTATTAGCAAGGAGTCAGAGCCTTATTTCATTTTCTTCTTAATGAGTTGTATGACTTTCATTTTGTTAAAAAAAAGAAATGTCAAAAAAAAAAAGAAATGTCAACGTGTACAGGTCTGGGGCCTCCTGTTGTTGCCTGTCCAATAAAATCTTATATTATACCTTATGATTTTGTCTCATGAAATATGAAATTGAACTGAGTAGGTTTCTGCTAAATTTTGGTTAGTACTTTTTTTTTTATTTTTCAAGCCTGCCGGACTTAGTAGAAACTAAGACAAGGGTCACGTGATGTCAAAATCTGTAAAGGATTGATTCATGCTTTCTGGTCATTTAAATTTTTATTTAACATAAATTAATTGATTAACTTATTTGTTCCCTCATTTACCCTGTCTCTGGCTATTTTATTTATTTATTTTTAAATAAAATTTTTTAGATTTTTTTTTTTTAGAGAGAGAGAAAGTGAGTGCGTGCACATGGAGGGAGGGGCAGAAGGACAGACTCTTTAAGCAGTCCCCATGTGCTAAGCGTGGAGCCGCACATGGGGCTTGATTTCTTGACCCTGAGATCATGACCAGAGTCTAAACCAAGAGTTGGATGCTTAAGTGACTGAGCCACCCAGGTGCCCCTCTGGCCATTTTAAATATGGCTAGATTAGGCCATGCCTTCCTCTGGCTTTCTTCCACATTAGTTTTCCATCATGAAATCGGTAGTTTGGGAGATAAGTCTTTACAGCATTTCTTTCCCTTCTATAGCTTCTTTGCTCTGGTCTGCTTTCATGTTTCTCTCATAGTTGCTTCATTTTTACATGCATTTTTGTTGTTGGTATTGTTCTATTTTGATTTCCTGAGGCTTGCTTTCCTTTCCTTCTCCCCTTTGATATGATTGCATTTAACCTCCTAGAGGGCAGAGGCTGTTTCTTTGTGGCCCCACAGCCCAAGGTAGCACAGTGCTTCTCATATAACAGCTGGACTATAAACACATTCAACACACAGATATTAAGGATCTTTTTGGGTATGAATCATCATGTTAGATGCTGGGATAAAAATTCAAATAAGTCCAGTAGAGAGATGATCAAGTAAACCAACACTTGTATAACAGATGGCAAGAGGTCTTTAAGAGGCCTGCAGAGGTTGGGATCAGGGAAGCCTTCCCAGAATGGTGAGGCACTTGTGGAGTGTTGAAGGATAAGTAGGTGTGATGAGAAGCAATAAAACCTGATCTTAGGTTGTGTAAGCAGATGAAGAAGATGAGGGGATGAGGGTAGGAGAAGATAGATTCTGTAGGAATTCCAACTAGCTGAATGTGGAGATATGGAGAAGGAAGGGGTCAAGGATGCCCTCTAAATTTCCACTTTGGGTTACTGGGTAGAAGGTGGTGTCTGTTCAGTAATGTAAGGATTAATGGAAAAGGAAGAAATATAAGGAAAGGGGATAATGATGATGCCAGGAATGGTCATTGCTTGTTCGTCTCTACACTTTTAAAGTCATTTTACTTCCTACTGGCAGAGTATTTAACTGGAAGGACTCTGTGTTGGACCCTGATGAAAACACTTGGCCGTCTATCTACACATTCCTTTCCTTTTGCATCTTACACATTGGGAAAGGGAGGGCAGTCTTGAGGCGGGGAGCTTGAGGGACCCAGATCTTCTTAAGGAAGGATTTGTTGTCTTAGTCCTCAGTCACATGGACTGACTAAGCATGACAGAGATGTAAAAATCCAGGCATTCTGTCCCATGAGAGTTTTTTTTTCTTTTTAAAGATTTTATTTATTTATTTGACAGAGAGAGAGAGAGAGATCACAAGTAGGTAGAGAGGCAGGCAGAGAGAGAGGGGGAAGCAGGCTCCCTGCTGAGCAGAGAGCCCAATGTAGGGCTCCATCCCAGGACCTGAGCCGAAGGCAGAGGCTTAACTCACTGAGCCATCCAGGCATCCCCTATGAAAGGTGTTCTGATGGCAAAACACTTGCTTGAGAACTCTCTGCTAGGTTGAGTGAGGCTTTGTGGGATCTACCACACAATTTTATTTCCTCCTCTGGTCCATTCTCTTTCTTCTCCTTCCCCCCAAGTATGATCTCTGATAAAAATATTGCACCCTGAACTCCTTCTTAGTGTCTGCCTTTAGAGAAACCAACCCATAACAGACAGTGTCATGCAGATTTGTCAGTCCTCTCAACATCCCTGAGATTGCCCAGCTCTCTTTCCTCTTGGAGTTCTAGAAGGAAGGGGTTAGGGAATGTAATCTAGAATATAATGGAATAAGGGGCTGCAGTTTTCTCCTTACTGTTATTCGCCTAATATGATGGGGTGAGCTTGCCTTAGCTTGGGAAGAAATGAATCTGAGAAAACAAGTGAGCAGTTAATTTTATGATTGGATTAAAGATACTTCCAATCGCCAAAAGGGGCTTAAATTAAAACCAACATATTGCAGCAATTGTCCTAAATGGGAGCCTCTTTCATATAAAGAATATGAAAGAAACCGTGGGAAAGTTTGAAGCAAGTTTAGTTGCTGTGAACCGGAACACTTTAATCTCTTATTAAATGAATGCAGTGTGATAATAATATAATGATACCTTGCATTTAGATTGCATATTTATTTTCCCCAAGACATTCCTGAAGCACTTAATGCAATGCCTTTTTTCCCCCTTATTGCTGACTTTCCTCAAGTGGGGGAAGGAAGAATAGAGATAATTGAATCTTTAATAGCTAATGTGCCATTTTTTAATTCAACTGCTTTCCCAATGCACCTGTATTAGGGCTATGAAATAGTACTAGAAATGATTTTACTTCCTGTCCCTTTGACAGTCTAGGGGAGGTTGTCAGAATAAGAAATGAGATGGCTTGTGTGAATAGAAAAATGAGGGCTGTGGGGATAAGGAATCTGGCTACTGAATAATCTACAGACAGAATAATTTACCCCTTGATCATCAAAAATTGATACTTATTCCTAAGCTCTTATCTTAATCATTTGAAAGCTATAATTATTGATATTTGTGTATCTTAGTGGTGTGTTTAGTAGGCATTCTACTAAACATTTTATATATACTGTTTATTCCTCACACTACTCCTGGGTGATATTTTTTTCTCTTATTTCATGGAATCAACAATTCAAGTTCTACATGGTTGAATAAGAGGTTCAACATCACAGCTGGTAAGGTACAGTACTAGGATTTAAAACTAGGAGATAATTTCACTCCAAAGATGGAACTTCTAGTTATATTGATTACTGCCTCCGTATTGTGGAACTCCTTATCTGCAACTGTTGTCCGGACTCTACAATTAGAACAATTGTGTGTGTGTGTGTGTGTGTGTTGGGATAGGGTTTGTGGGAGAGTCTACTGAAATAGCCCTTAAGAGAACAGCTTGCTGAATATGCTTAAAACAAAACAGCTTCACCAATAAAGTCCCAGACTCCTATCAAATATTCCATCTTCCCAAACCCCCCCTTCATGGAAATCTTCAGCTTTTCCAGTACAACTCAGGGAAGAGGATTTGACATCTTCAAGGATGACATACAAAAATAAAGGAATAACAAACAATAAACATTGCACAACTATGCTAATTCATGCCCCAAAGGGAAGACAACAGGAAAAACCTAGAGTTTGCCAAATGGAAAAACAACTAAGCTGGTAGAGACAGAAATGTTAATTCAGACTTCAAGATGATAAAAGACTTGTTATAAACAATGGGGATTGGAAAAAAATGTTGTACTCAGCCAAATCCCTCAGATATATGTAAGCAACTAACTCCCACTGAGATGGATGGATGCGTCAGTTTCTTCATTTTAATGAAGACTGTTAGGCTTTGCACGTCCACGGGGCTCTCTGTGTTCAGGTCCTTTTCTGGTTGATACTGATGAAGCAGTAAAAGCAGTCAAGTGCTTACACTGCAATCAGAGGAAGAGTAGGCTCAAAATGGAAAGTGCATGGCTCAGTTTGCTCTGGTTCCTTATATCCTCCCTTATTCCGGAGGATGAGGGGTGGTAGGGAAGCATGCATAGAGTAGCTGACCCTGTTTTTGAAGGATAGGCCATTATTACTATATATTTGTTCAATATTGTTATCTTAGGAGCAATCTTCCCTAAATTGCTACCTTCTATATCTGATATTATTTAGAACAATGTACAATTAGCTGCATTTTTGCATGAGGAACATTTCAAAGCAAACATGATAAACTTTGGTAGTATGGTATCCCTACAAACAATGCTTGATTGAGGCTGCTTAATTTAGTAATTTATTTATCAGCTTAAATGATTCCAGTCGTCTTTGCACATGTCAACATCCATTTGTTTTGTGCATATATTGGGGTCAAAATCAGCCTCTCATTCATAAGAATATTCATATATACCCACAGATGCATCTGAGTCTGCATTTGATATCGCCTCATGCTAACCCATAAGGAAAATTTTCCTCTCTAATTAAATTGCTTTTATATTCTTACTGGGAGATACGTTAATATGTATTGTTCTGATGTAATTACTTTTGTTTATTTTTGTCTCTACAACCAGATTTTGAATTCTTAAGGGTAGAGAACAAGGTTTCTATTTCTTTTATAATGTTGTCTTTTTCCCCTATCCCAGTCACCTATAAATGCTTTTTAAATCTTGCACCCTGAAGAAGTAGATGTGAAATAAATATTTGTTAAATGACTTTGTAGATTTGTATGTTCAGACAGGAAACTAGCCTTCTAGAGAGAGCCTTGTTTCAAGTATGTGGAGTTTAAAAACCAATGAAAATGAAAAAGCAGTTTTGCACCTTTGAAGGATGTTGATTGCCAAGCAAGCTCCCTCTGGCAATTCCCCAGGATTGATGACCAGCTCCTCTCAGAGGTGTGGTCATCTGATGACACAAACTTAGCAGCATGTGTGGAGGAGGTGGGACCTACACTGGTGAGTCCATAAGACAGTTGTTTTCTGTGACTTTCTCCTCAAAGCCTTTCATGGTTTCATTTCTGATATTTCATTTGTGCATATTTCCCATTGCTTCGTTCGTTGATTTTTTACCACCATCTTTCCTACTGTCATGTTACCATATTACTTTAAATCTGTTTAAAGGGTGCCATTTTTGTAGAATATGCGTTAGGGAGTAAGTACTTTTCTTCAGCCCCATCCTAGCCTCCCTAAGGTTTGTCTTTCCCCTGGAATTATGAAAAGTTGAATTATGAAAAGTTGACTTTCAAGACGATGTTGTATAGTTTAGAATGCATAGGCCACACATCCCCCCCTGCTTTTCAGAGTAACCCATGCCATCTCCCACCCCCTTCCTGTTCTTAAGTGACTTCTGGGCTGGTCCATTGGAAACTAGTAGGAGAAAAAAAAAATCATGGGTACAGCCAGCCTTTGCTGATTGATTATTTCATACTTGTGAAACAATTTTCTGTACCAGTTATGTCTTTGCAGATGACAGAAGCCATTTAGTCTAATGACCATAATAATTAATTTTCATTATGAAGCAGATTGGTTAATGATGCTGAAGCCTAGATTTCATTATGGAACTAAAACACAAAACTTGCCCACACTCCCAGAACATAACTTTCACGTTTGTTAAATCAGGGAGTGAATGCAATTATTACTTTTCTTATAGGGTCAACTGAGGCAAAGTTAGGATGAAAGTGTAAAGGGCTCTAGCAGATTTTTGTTGTTGTTGTTTTGCTTTTGCCTTGTGAAATTAGCTGTGATTCTCAAAAAGGAGTCCCTGATCAGCAGCATCAGCTTCACTACAGAATGTGTTAGAAATGCAAATTCACGGACTTCACCTTTGACTGCTGAACCTGGAAGCTCTTTGGGTGGGGCCAACCATCTGCATTTTCAGAAGCCTTCCAGGTGGTTCTGAGGCTGGCTAAAGTTTGAGAAACAGGGGTGTGGAGAACAAAGGAAAGATGGTAAAGCAGGTTTCCTTGTCATTTTTAGTGTTCCTTACTTAAGGTGTTAGGGGCTATAGGTCTCCTCAGTATAAGAACCTCAACTAAAAAATCTAAGAGCAACATTTGACATATTTTTTAGTTTTACTTTATTGCCTAACATTTGGAATGTTAGACAAATAAGCTGGAATTCAGACTAAGATTTGTAATTTAGGGTCAAGGAACTCTTCTAACCACTAAAACATCTAGGGGGTGGAATTCACTAGATCTATGATCCCAGTGAAATTGTAGGCAATTTTGAATGTATTTATTTGACTTTTGAAACAATTATTTACAGAGCTGTAGTTTGGATCAAGGTCTGTTCTAGGTGCTGGGGTTTCAGTAATGATTAGAAAGCCAAAATCTTTGCTGGTATTCTAGAGCAGAGAGGCAAGCTGTAAACAAAGAAACAAGCCTCTAATCCCATGTGGCAGGGCAAGCTATGAAGATAAATAAGAGCTGATAAAGGGAGAGAGGATGACTAGGACACAAAGGACTGCTATTTGAGATAGTTGATCAGGGAAGTTCTCCAAGATGAGCAGAATTTCAACAGTGTAGGAGAAAGGCAAGCAGATACCCGAGGAGAGCATTTTAGGCAGCTTAAACAGGAAATGGAATGCAGTTAATATGTTTATAATCCAGGTTGCAAAGAAAGTATGAATTTGGCTCAGGTTATAAAGCTAATAATGAAATCTAAATATACTTGTCTAATTCCCCTATGCTGTACTCCTTCTCACTGCATCTCTCCAGAGGGTAGTCACTGAAAAAACCTGTGTGCATATATGCTTGACGGTGAGGCCTGTAGTTTCTGTTTGATGGCTTGAAAGTGTATTCTACCTCAGGCTGGGACTTTTTGAAATGACCAGTTGCAATTGTTCTTTTGGTCATATAATCGACTCAGTCACTTGAAATGAAAGTCATGGTTATATAACTCTTGATGCTGTTAAGAGAGGGGTGAGGGAAGAGACAGAGCTTCCCTGTTTTAGCTGTCATTCTTGGTGACATAATTTTTAAACTGTCATTGTTGGACCGTTTGCTATGTTTTAAGCACTGAGCTAAGTGAATTACCCAGATTTCATTCTTTTAAAACTCATTTTTGGTTTTGGTGTTGTCTGGAACATACTCATATGTGAGTTCCACAAGGGCAGCAATTTTATCTTTATTTTCACTGATTTTTCCTGGAGCACTGTGTGTTCACAGTAGGTACATGATAAATATTTGTTCAGTGAAGGAGTGAAGGAATTGTAAGTCATGCAGCTAGCAGGTGGCAAAACTGAGACTTGAATCCAATCTGTGTAATTCCAAAGCTTTAGCTACTGTGCTACACTGTGAGTTCATCTGGAATGGAATGAAGAGGGAAAAGATGGAATCATGAATGTTGAACATAAGAAAAGCAGGCTTTCTTGAGGCTGAACCGAAGGCTATAACAATGGCAATTCTCTGCTCTCTAAAAGAGTAGACTGGCAAGACTAACTCTCATGGAATAATTGGTCAGCAATACGATAAATTAAGTGGGATGGCATCTCATTTCATACTGTCTACTTTGGAGCTTGTCATCCTTGGAATCACAAACATGAAGCTTGTAAATTACAGCACCATGTTAGAGACTTAAATTATATCAATATGAGAATGACCCTCATTCTAGGTTTTTTGGTTTTTTTTTTTTTTAAGATTTTATTTATTTATTTGACAGAGATCACAAGTAGGCAGGAAGGCAAGCAGAGAGTGAGAGGGAAGCAAGTTCCCTGCGAGCAGAGAGCCCGATGTGGGGCTGGATCCCAGGACACCGGGACCACGACCCGACTGGAGCCGAAGGCAGAGGCCTCAACCCACTGAGCCACTCAGGCACCCTGACCCTCATGCTAGTTTTAACTGGTTTCAGTTAATCCAAATTGCCAACATTTCTAACTTGCTGAAGCATACTGTTCAAACGCAGTGTAATGCTTTGAATGGGTGGGGAGGTCTCCTCTCATCTCTCTACCCTCCCTGCCCCTCTCCTCCCCAACCTTGTCTTTCCTCCTTCTTTCCTTTCTCTTTGGTTTCTTTCCCTTCCCTCCCCTTTATCTACCTTTCCTTCTCTCTCCCTCTCACTTACCCTTCTTTCTTAAATTTATTTTTCCATTTTCAAGTTTGTGATTGTAACCTTGTAACTTTTATTTGGATTGTGAAGGCATAATTATACCCACTTTACACATGGGAAAACTAAGTCATTGCAGACATTATGTAATTTGTGCATTTTGTGGTGAAGATGGAAGAAAAAATCCCACATTTCATAACTTTAAGTACCTTGTGCTTTTTGATGTGTTCACAGATCCCAAAGCAAAATTTCAGGTTCAGTATTGGCACTGGTTTAACAGTATAGAATGAATAATAATCATTTATTAAAGATAAATGAAAATGAAGGATAGCTTGAAAAGTCCTTTCTGACTTACTATTTTAACTTAGGTAGTTCACATCACTTTTCATCTATATTATGGGACTAATAATAGATCCCCATATATGAGGGATTTAAAACCCTTTTATAAAGATAGAATTATATTTTAAAAACCTGTTTTTGTGGGATTAGATGAGCTTGGGTTCCATAAAACATCAAGATGGCCTATCAGCTTGTCATTGGGTATCATTTCTTGTCTACGTTTGATTAAGAGTTATTAGGTTGGTTCTGTTTTTTTTGCCAGTAGGTGGTACTAGCAATTTGTATAGTGTCTGTGAACTTGTCCTCATAGGGGGAAAAAAGCACGCTTGGGTTTTTTGAGGAGATAAACAAATTCTTCAGATGCTGTGGTCAATGAGAAGCCTTCAGCTGGAAGCATTTCCTTAGACTCTACGGTCTACCTACCAGGAATACAATCTCGAAATGGTTAAAATATAAGTATTTGAAGAGTTTAGGTTTTACAAAAGAAGAAATAAAAAACAGGAAGGAGTTCATGTCATATATATATATATATATATATATATATATATATTTTTTTTTTTTTTTTTTTTTTTTTTTTCCCCAGAGTAAATGACTTCTGATCATATGACAATAAGTACCAACTCACTTTCTGGGGAACATGTTATTAGATCAGATGAAAACTTTTTGCAAAAGATGTTTTAATAATGAGGCTGTGTTTGAAAGAAGTGCAGCAAAACAAGTAGATCATTACTTATATCATAAAGATTGTCATTGTCCTGATTTGAACAAGGTTATAGTATTTTACAAATAGGTAGTTCTTATTGGAGATAATTTCACTGTATAGTTGTTTTTTTTTTTTTTTTTAAACCCTGTTAAATAGCTAAGATCCCTAAAGTGGACCATTTAAGGTTCAGAGTAGTTACTTTCCAAATGTGTTTTAATATGAAGCATCTGAGTTGTCAGAGAGCCTTGTTAATTTATAGGAAGATAGTTGTAACACTAACTCCCATTAAAAAGAATGGTAACATTAACATGAAGGGGAGCTAATGTCATCACCATCTCTTATTTTCCTCAACTGCCGCCCTCCACAAAACAAAATAAGAAATGAAACATGACCACAGACAATCACACTGTTGCCTGGTTTGTATGCCGGGTTGTGCAAAGTGGTGGAATTCTGAGCTGAGGACCTCACTGTAGTTCCCAACTCTTGCAGTCCAAGGGGCTGAATTGGAAGGGAGCCTTTGGTGATGAAGACTGTCACTCAAGTCTAGTTCAGTGACTGGACATAAAACCCCAAGTGAGATAGGAATGCACATAGCTGCTGAAGTTTTCATTAGTTACTCTTTAAACCCAGCTGTATTATACCATTTTCTTCTTCATGCATTAATAGAGTTAAGGATTATTTTCTCAGTGCTTGTAAAATTCTCAGTTTTGGTCCAGTCTAGGATAATACTCGTCTTTTGGGTTTTCTTCTGCTGGTGGGTGGGCAGGCGTGGGGTATCCTATTTGCCTATCTGGCAGCACTATTGTGAGTTATATTTATTGACTGGAAACTTGGCAAGACTAAGATATTTTCTCAGTAAGAAGACTGCCCTCAATTTTTACTTACAAGATTCCACAGTAACCAGGTGGAACCTATATCATTAGCTTCCTGAATAATGCATATATTTTAAACCATGACTTAAAGCTGTTCATTTACAGTATATTAAACCAAAGAAAAGTTTTAATGCAAGCCCAGCTTTGTGCAGTAGAATTAACTAAATCAAAATGAAGCTTTTTTTTTTTTCTTTTTCAGTCAACTTTATTGAAACTCATTCAACTTTCCAACAACTAAAAATTAGCTTCCTGTCTTGACTGTTTGGAATTACTTACTGTCATCTGTTTCAGACGTTAAAGGATGTGATTTAATATCAGCAATAAGGCCCCTTTTCCTCATTTGGCAGGTGTTAATTATTTAAACACTACTCATTTTAATTTGTTTCCAATCACTCTTTTGAGTGATTTGCTTTACAGGTTTCATTATGTGCATTTCTTGTGGAAAAAAAAAAGTCAGACGGAAGACAAGCTGAAGCACTGGAACAGCACCGTGTAATCTATCTATTGATAGGTGGGGCAAGGCAAGGCTGTATTTCATGTATTATGATCTTCATGATCTCTGCTGATGGAATATAATATGCAATACATCATTTTTATCTTCTTTATAATAAAAAGTTGCTCTAGGCACAAAGCCTCAGGTTCCTGCATGCTAATGAACCTGACTGGAGAAAGCCTTTGCGTTTCCTGATCTGTCAATTAGGAATGAGCCAGACAACTAGAGTAACTGAAAATACAGGACAGACATTTTTCCCAGTGAAACCACTCCTTTCTTGAAGTTTGGGTATCGTCCTTTTTGTCAATTCCTGCTGCTCTTTTCCCTTCAGCTAAACTGGCTTCTGCTTCATGATGATTCTTGTTTATAAAAAGCCTTGGGCTTGTGTTTCCCCTAAGTTAGATGCTTGTCAGAGCTTCTTCTGCTCAGATGGTACGGCCCCGTGTGTGCTTATATGGAAAATCAGCTTCGCTCAGGGCAGAAATGCTGGTGTCACTTAAGTCAGGCACTAGTCTAAGTGCTTGATAGAAAACTTTTTCAGAAGACTAACATCTAAATTTGAAAAGCAGAGGAATACGGAGAAAGAGAAAAAACTTTCACAATCCCTCTGGGAAAGGAGAAACTGACAACCCCAGGTTTTTTTTTCAGTAGTACACAGCAAAGTAATTTCATCTCAGTGTGAAATGGAAAAGGTGGGTGTTTGTTTAGATTGAGGCCATTCGGTAATGATTTTAACACTCATTGGAATCTCTTAGCCAAAGTATTCCAGGGACGAAGTCTGTAATGAACACTTATCCTCCCAATTAAAGTTTCAGTCCCAATGAAAATGTTACCTGATACTCTCCTTCTCCTATTTTAAGTTTTTCATCTTTGCTCTGTTTTTGCCTTCATGATTGGTGGCCTCGCTCATTCTTTTTCCAGTGAAATTATTCTTCCTGGGGCAGCCAGCAACAAAGCCAAACGGCTGGTCTTCCAGATTGAGAATCAGATTTATCAGACTCACTTGGACTTTAGATTTGAAGGTTAGATTAATTGATTGACTGGATGAAATGGCTTCATTTCCTTGACTTGGTGGAAGAGGGAGCCATTAAATCTTTGTAAATAAAATGTTAATAAACAAAATCATTAACTCTTTCAAACATGACTCAGTTATCTAAGTCAACTGTTATACAGCTTGCTCTTTTCCAAATCTCTGAGGCCACTTTCAGTTTGGGGTTAGAGGGATGCCTGTGGTTAAGTGGTGGCAAAAGTATGTAACGTGAAATGCACTTTGTGATGAAGAGTACAATAGCCTTGCTTGTCATTCTCCTCCGTGGGTCAACAGAGCCTGCGAAGACAGCATGTGTGGCTTCCTTGGAGATCATCACAAGATGGGCAGAGGGGCTCATGGAGATTAAAAAGAAAAAAGGATAACTAAGGCCTTTGAAAACATTTCAGTGTTTCTTCTGCTCATTCATTTGTTCAGCAAATGTTAATTGAATGTATATTCTGTATTACAAGGGGGAAATACAATGTTGCACTGAGACAGCTCACAATCCAGGGGATTGGACAAACCTGTGAACAAAGAACATTAATCAGTGTGTCACATGCACATATATGTCATGTCCTAAGCAAGCAAGAACAGAGAGAAGCTAATGTTCTGAGGAGTATAGGAAGTCTTTCCAGAGGAGGTAGTATTTGAGTTGGGTTTGAAATAATGAGGTGTTCGTCATGTAAACATGGGGATGGGTTGGGGAAGCAGGTGGTAGAAGGCATTCCAGGCAGAGAGGAGGAAGGGAGCGTGGGATAGCTCTGGTGCAAATGTCAGAGAACACTCAGGGTTTGGAGACATGTCAGGATGGGTCAGATGCAGGGCCATGCTAAAAAGTTATCTCTTTTCCCATAACCAGTGATCCTCCAGAAGGCTTTAGGCAAGCAAGGGTCAGTGTTACAGTTGAGTTTTAGGTGATCATTCTGATGACTAAAAGGGGAATGTATTAAGCAAGGGAAGGGGAATGAAGTAGGAACACCACCACGGAGAACTGAAACAAACCAGGTGAGCAGGTAGTTTTGAGCTAAGCTAAGGTACTGGCACTGGAAGTTAGGTAGTTACTGGGAAGGATCTGAATTTCCTCCTACTTGTGCACTAACAAGTTAGTCTATCACACTTGAATGTACCAATACTGACAGAAACCGAAGACTCGGGGTTAGAGACAGATGATTTATTACTCACAGCAAAAACAGCAGCTAGAGGAGCAACCTGCATGAGTTCTTGTGCCCTAATTCCCACAGGGTGATTCCATAAGTGTTGAGTGTTATCTATGTGTGTAAATGGGGTGTTCCCCAGGAGAGGACCCTAAACTTCAGTACACTCTGATCTTTTATAGGGTCATTAGCATATCTTCTTCCCATCTTTCCTCCAGAGAGAGATACTATGTATTACCTGGAATGTAAGCCAATCTCCTCCACATGAGAGGGGCAAGGCATCTCTAGGTTTATAACCCTGGGATGTAAAGAAATGTCTCTGGATAGACACATCTCTAAATCTCTCCAGAATCTCAAGCTTCCTAAGCTGTCTGCTATTTAACATGTTCTTTGCTCAGGAGGCCCACTGTGTGAACATGGGAAACCCACGGAGGATTGTTTCCCGGTGCAGAAATGGAGAGGAAGGGCTGAATAAATAAAATCCATGAAGGAGAATTGTCAAAGAACAATACAAAACAAAACCCAGGAGGCTGATTAGATGAGGCAGAGGTTGGGGAGGGAGGCTGAGGGAGGCCTCAGGTGTGAGTGAGATTTCTGATTCAGTAGATCTGATGGTAGGTGGGTAGTAAAAGAAGAGGAACCTTTTTTTTTTTTTGGTGGTTTTAGTGGTGGTGATCATTTTGGAGCAGGGATGCAGATGCAAGACACAAGTTAAAAGGTTAGAAGTTAAAGGTTTGTATAAATTGACTGTACCTAAAGACAGTATGGGATTTTTTGAGAAGTGGCTACATTTTTGCATTATTTGTCGTTGCACAAATAATAGGGAAGGAAAATACAAACAGTAGGCAAAGACATCCAGAGTTCCACATCTCAGGTGGAATCAGAATTTTTTTCTTTTTTCTTGTCTTTTCTTTTCCTCTTTCTTTCTTTCTTTCTTTCTTTCTTTCTTTCTTTCTTTCTTTCTTTCTCTTTCTCTCTTTTCCCTGGAGAATGGTTGTGGTATCCTATTAGACAAAAAGAACTAAGAGCTATATATTATTTAACCCTCATTTTGGGAAATGGGCTTCAAGGGGAACTTGAACTTGCCTAGAGTAGAGCTCCTAAAACACCTTCCATCTCCTAAATTGTCACCAAGCAATTACTCGTACAGAGCAGACCCTTGACGGGCTCTGGACATGAGAGAAGTAAAATGGCATACGGGGGAAGTGCCCAGCTCTTTAAAATCTTCTTATGAGCTGCTTCAATGGCAGAAACTGGGAATCCTGGAATGCATTTTTCATTTTTATGGAGTGGGAACAGCAAGGTACAGTGTAAAGAGCATTGGACCAGGAGTTGGAAGGTCAGGGTGACAACGTGGCTGCATCGTTGACTAGTCACAGAAACCAGAGAGATTGCTAGGCTATCTGAGCTCTATCTTTTAAATGGGGAGAAGGCTGCTGCTCTGGAGTGCTTTGATTATCAAGTGAAGACTATTTCATCCATTTTGATGATCTTGCATGTGTACACTGTTGCATGCCTTTGTTTTTGCATCTGATTCTATAAATATTCAATAAAGGTGCTTACTACATATTAGGTATTTGAAGTAAAAGATGTTGATGTAACGTTTTTCTCTTCTTCTCTCTCTCTTTAAAAGACCATTGTCTTTCCCTTTTCCAAAGCTTGTGGGATGGGTATCCATGTGTAGCTTTTGTGTGTGTGTATGTGCCATGTTTGATTATGTATCCAGAATTCTAAGAAGCTTGTACCTAAATCAATATAAGGAAAGTAGAACATTTCATTGTAAGTAGATAACTATCTTGTCATCCCTGCACTGAGTTTAAAACATGAGAGCTTTTTGGGAAAAATTCATGGTTTTTTTTTTTGTTTTTTTTTTTTTCTGATAGAGGTTTATTTTTAGTGGAAGCTTTCTTTTTCTTTGGCATTTATGGTATTTAAAATATAATTTTATTACCCATGGTATCAAATAACTGTATATTATCCAACGTGCAAAAGGTATTCTGTCTGGATTGTTATTAAAATGTCAATTATTGCATCACTTTAGGGCTAGATATTTAATCTGAGAAAATAAACTATGCATGTACCCTCCTCCTGCATTTCAGGGCTTGGGTTCTACTTTCCTTTCTGGTGTATAACTACTGGCTGCTAAAACATGAGACTCTGCTTGATTCCAATGTAATATATCAAACCCTTGTTACAACTTGTCTTCAGAAGTTCACATGCTTTTCCTCTTTAGTCAGTTTAAAACATTACAAGCTACCCTTTATCTTTAATTATTGCTCTTTTATATACTAATTGCGTCGACCAGCACTGGGTGAGTTGAGAATATCCGTACTGCTTGAACTTCTGAATCCATGCATTTTATTTTAGACTTAAGCACCTAGGAAAGGTGGGACACTGAGGAAAGCCCAGTTTGGCTTCCCAGGTACAAGAGGTGATATGTAAGATTGCTCCATTCTGATGTCTGGCAAGTCCAAGAAGAATGAGGAAAAGGTTGATGAGAGGAGAAAGAATACTTTTCAGAGAAGTGTGGAGACATATAATGTTAGCGTTGCAAGGGATCTGAGTGATCCTTTAATCCAGAGTGACAAAGAAGTCAATTAACTGGACTGAAAGCAGCTTGTTTGTTGGGACAAAGTTGGGCAAGAATCCTGTTCCAAGTTGAATCTTGTACCATCTTTGCTCCCCAGGTTGTGCTCCTCCTACTTAAAGTTTGAGAAAGAGCTCTGAAGAGGGGAGAGCCAAGGGGCAGGAGAAATGTCGACTTAAGGAAGAGGTGTTAATGGAATTTAGCTCGGATTTCATTTCATGGAAAAGAGATCAGTGTTATGAGCTACTAAATGTGACTAGATTGCTTAAGAACTAGTGAAGATTTACAAACTCCTTGGGTTATTTCCTCTGAATCGCAATAGATTTTTATACAGTTCTCTCAGTTTAAAGCACCTTGGGTTAAATAACAAATCAGTGATTTTTGAACTGTTCTGTTTTACACCTGTTAAGAATTAATAAATTGCAGCTCTTTTCTTTGCAAAACATTTTCCAAATAATTTAGATACTGCCTTGGACATTACAAACAAATTCTTTGCACTTGGGACTTATAACAGCAACTTGACTAGTTGCTAGAGTTGGGAGAATAATCACCCCAGTTCAAAACACCTGGAATCCTCATCAGTTCTCGGGAAACACTGCCACCATTGTCCTTTGGGTGATGTGAGCTAATTGTAGCATTACTGTGCAATAGCCCTTTATTTGGGACTAATAAAATCCTAACCTCATTGGAAAGTATGGTGCTTACCCATTGGACTTCTGCATATGCTCAGTAATGCCTGCATTAAAAAAGAAGAGAAATAGAAACTCTCTTATGTTGCTAAGAAAACCTATCTACTTATACGTAAGGGCTATAACTAGAGTATTTCTTGAGCGAGATTATGCTGTGTGTCTGTGTGTGTGCGTGCACGTGCATGGATGGGGATGAGTGGGCATGTGATTCTGTAAAGATAAACAAAGCTTGGAGGACCTGGAACCTGGAGTGCGGTGGTGCCGATGTGCATGGGGGAGTGTATTTGGTTGTAGTGAGGACAGCTTGTCTCCATCTCATTTCAACATAATAGGCAGGAGACAGCACAGCTGAGTTTCCCCAAATGGCTAGTGCTATAGCCTATCTTTTTCAGTGTCACTGGATTGATCGATCATTAAGATGTCTCGTGTTTTTTAAAAAGAGACAGCCTACTGACAAGCAGAATGGGTATTTTTTAAAATTCTTAACAGAAAAAGAAGCCAGCCAGACTGAAAGAAAACTATTTAAAGTATTGTTTTGGAAAACCCTACTACCTTGTGTTAATCTTTTAATTCTGATAAGTAGCAATGATATCATTGGTGGGCAAGTCTTACTTCCTTGATAAAGCCTCCAGCTGACCCCTTGATGGGATCTCTTTTGCCTTTGATGTCCCTGTGGCGTCTACAGTCTGTATCACTCATTTGCCAGTCTTGATCTGATTTTTGCTCATCATTTAAATCCTTTGCTGCAGTTTGACTTTGTCTTTGCAGGTAAGAAGCTCAAGATTTAGTTGGAGATAAGACCATTCTCTCATGTGTCTTGTTTTTTCTAAGTGTAGCGTAATGAACATAGGGTGGGTGCTAAAAAATATGTCTGTTGACTTCATTTGCGTAGAATAACTTCAGTAGAGTAAGAAGCAATTTTGTTCCTTTCTGAAGCGGTAAACAGCTATGAGTTTGTTATTGTAGGGTTGCCTAAGGCCAGGTTTTCAGACTCAAAGTGAGCGTGAGCTATCTATCAAGGAAACAGAATTATTTAGCACAATAAACATTTTGGTGCACATTTGGCCTAGAGTCTATCTGTATGGCCCAAATTCTTCAAATAACTTTTTTCCTTATTCCCTTTGTTTATGTTCCTGATTATCTGGGAAATCTAAGTCTAATCTAAAAAGCGGGGTTGGGGGGGGGGCAGTGCACTCTAAATCAGACTAGTGGTGAGAATAATGCCAGGATAATTTTGAGAGTGTTTCTTAGAAAATTATCAATAAACATTCCATCTTGAGTTTAGGGTTTCCAGGACTTCAATCTTGGGATGAAGGCTCATACTCAGTTCTGTAAATGATGAAGATTACAGATTGCTACAAGCATCAGTGTCCGGTGTGCAGAAATGTTTCTGCTTACAAGGTTTACTTCGGTGAGGCAAGCGCCATGCAGTGCATCTCATGATCCTGGGAAGTTTCAGGAATTCTTAATCAGTTGATTTCATGTTTTTAGGCTAATTCCATTTCCTGTTCTGAAGACCGAAAGAAAAACATCAGTGCTTAAAAAAACAGTTTAGGATTCTTGCTTTTATCTTAGAGAATGTGATTATTAATAGTTATTTTAGAAGTGTTTTTAAATTTGGAGGCATTTCCCCTCCTTCCTTATTCATGATTCCTGAAGTTGCAACCAGTAAGCCTACTCTCCTTCTACTCTTCCCTCTTGCTCTTTCAGACCCTTGGGCAAGCCTTTCATCCTCCTGTGTGCCACAAAATAGGAGAGGTAGTTTGAGGCCTGCAGCTTTCTCTGTGTATCAAAGGAAGGGGTCCAGACTTCTTTAATGTAGCAGCACCCATCGGTCAATCCATCTCACTCCTTTCTGTAACCATCAGCCATCCCCCAAAGTCCCTTGGCACCCTTTTCCTTGAAACCAAGGCCCAAGGAGATCAGACAGCCTCTCTTGCCTTGCCAAGCATCACTCAGCCTCAGCTGAAGTAATGTTTACATATATGATCATTCCATGCCATTTAAAATATGTAATGGATACTGTGAAAACAATAGGCATATTCAAGCTTCAGTGCTGTGCACAAATGAGAGAAATATTCCAATACTCATATCAGACCCTAATAGGTATAATTTTGCTCATGATAGAGTAATGCGCAGCAGCTTTCTCCAGACTGCTGAGTAAAACAAAGAAGTGGTTGTCAACCTTTTCAGAATCAGATGTTAATGATATTTCGTGTCTTTGTTGAGTCTGTGGAAAGCAGCTACTGCACCTAGAAGGGAAATGACTTCCATACCAACCGCCCTCAGCCAAAGTCATTCGGACTGGGAAACCTGGACTGAGTCCATATTTACATTTCGGAGAGAGGTGTGAAAGAAGATTTCAAGACAGAATGGGCTGAGCTGCCTCCCATTTGCCTTACCCTATGTTCAATCTTATCTATGCTATGAGGGATCTTATTATTTCCAACATATAGAAGGGGGAAATGTAATGTAAACAAAGGGCCGGCATGTTTTGGCAAAGGAGGGAAGTGTTTTCTACATTTCGTGTATTTCTGGAAACCTCTGAAATCCCAAAGTCATACATCTTCCAAGGTTAGGAGGAGGATTTATTCAAGCGTTGCTGGTGCCCAGCAGCTTGCGGAGCAGGGATCTTGCTGCTTCTTTCGTAGCAAGCAGCTAACCATTCTGCTTTCTTCTCAAGCGGGTTGTAAAGAGCCGCAGCCGTCAAATAGTTTGCTTTGCACGTCTCCCTAAACCCTCTTTTACACATTACAGTATGACTTCACTTCAACAAAATTCTATTTTCATTTTTTTTAAAAAAAGGTCTTAATTCTACCTCAAGTACACCTAAAAAGTGGGGCCTCTCAGTACCATGTTTTGAAGCTGCTGGGAATTAGGCCACTTTTTGACCAGATACATATAATTTTAATCCTAAATTTTTAGATACTGCACAACTAACGATCTTATTCTGACAGATACAGATCTAAGGATAGGAGTCACACCATTCTTAGGAAAACACAGACCCTACTAGGATTATAAAAAGCAGAAACTATACCACAACCGTAGTTCAAAACTATACTTAGACTGAATCCCACTTTCAGAATGATTGTAATATGTCTTTAAATAAAGACCTTCCCACAGTTGTCCAAATTAAAATCAAGGGTAGTTCCTCTGTCGTGTGTGCCTACGTATGAAGACTGTGCAGCTCATCTCTATAACTGTGAAAATTGTATTATGTGAGTTAAATCGTAGGCAACATGTCTGCCAACATGGAACCTCTTGTCTTTATATATGTAGTCGAGTCAGAGGTCTGCGTAAGTTCTGAAATACTTTATAGACATAATTGTGATTGTATGATGTGTTGAATAAGATTTTCCAGATTTGATGAATTGCAGAGACTTTCGTACAACAAATTCCATCATCTCAGTTATTTTGAAGTCTGTTTCTGATTGCCGTAGCTTAGTGTCTCGCTGCTCAAAGTCTTGTTCGTGGACCAGACTGGCAGCTCTTGAAACTTGTACAAATGTGGAATCTTGGGCTCCAAATAAGATTTACCGAATCAAGTGCGGGTCTACCAACTGTACTTGAACAGCAAAGACCTAGTGGATCCTAAATTAGGTGTTCAGGTCATTTTGAAGTTTAGAGAACTTTGGAAGTATGTAGCATTTTTTGTGGTCAGGAGGGAATTATTTTATATCTGATTGGATAATATAGTGACACCCTCTAAGTTATGTGGCTTCCCAAAGAATCTGCTTTATTTCTGAGGACCATGCTTTTGGCAGAATCTGACTCATTAGTTTATTAATTTTTGAATTCTTAATGGTGATTCTTGGATAGAATATGCAAACAATTTGTACATTTACAATCAGGTATCTCAGTGGTTTAGATGAAATACTTTAGCATTGGAAATTTAAAATTATAGAAACAATAATAACAGTAATGGATAATATGTATTCAACACTTATTAGGTGCTAGGCACTCTTCTAAGCACTTCACATAGATAAACTCATTTATCTTACAGTCCTATGAGATGTTTTATTATTGCAACTCTTTTACAGATGAGGAAACTGAGGCATACAGTGATAATGAGTTGCCCAAGTTCACATAGCTAGAAAGTGGAGCAGCTGGGATTGTTTTGACTGCCTTTTACAAATATGAGATGATAATTAAGCAAAGAATTCCAGCTTGGATGGTTTTTTCAGAGCACAGTACATCCTCTTGTTTTACATGTGAGGGAAATGAGGGTCAGTAAAGCCAGAGGGCTTTTATGACATTACAAATAAATTTGTGGAATTGGCATATCTTAGCCCCCTTATAGTTCACACATTTATACTTCATAATCTCCCTGAGAAATAGATACTCTAATGTCATACCAATGATGGCCCCATTTTGCCTTGTTACTTCAAAGAAAGAGATTGGCATAAGTACAGAGGAGAGTGCCATAAATTGGTTGCTTCTTACATGCCAGAATTGTGCTATCTCTTTTTTATACCTCTGTTAGACCCTGTCCAGATGTGTACTGTTGCAGTAACTACTCTGATCTGTGTTATTTGTTGACATGTCTGCTCCATACGAAGGCTTGAGAAATAAGGCCATGTTTTATTCTTTTTTATGAACCTAATACTGCCATGGGCAGTGATACACCGTAAGCCCTTAGTAAGTCACTGTCATGTGGACAGATGACTTCTTCTTACCACTGCTTCTAATGTAAATGGGTGCAAGGCTCAGTTGACTCATGCAGGAAAGGAAGGAACTAAACCCAAGGTGAACATGGAGAGGGAGGGACTATAGTTTCATGGGCCAGTGGTGGTGTTGGTAGTGGTTTGTGCTTGTCAGAGCACAGTACAGTGTTTCAGCTTGACTGTTTCTTTCTTGTATCTCTTCATGTGCCTATTTTCTGGTTTGGGATGTAAATTCTCAAAGACAGCAACTGCCATTCTTTACTCCCTTTGTATAGTGCCTGACTTTATACCACACACAGAGAACTGGGGAATGCTTGTGGGGATAATAAATGAAATTGTTAATCTGCACCATGGAGAATTTAAAATATTATCCTTTTTTATTTGTTTTTATTTTTATTTTTTTAAATTTTATTTTTTCAGTGTTCCAAGATTCATTGTTTACGCACCACATCCAGTGTTCCACGCAATACTTGTCCAATATTATTCTTTTAAAAAAAAGTCTTCTCCTTGAAGAATTTTATTTATTTAACTAGGTAAATGAATCTGTTGGTGAAAGTCACGGGGAAGAGTTAAAACATAGATGTTTCAGTTTTTATTAGCCCATGGTTTTAAAATAAAGTCACACTTTTAGTGATCAAATGAGTCCTTACTAGTCCAAAGAGTCCATAATCAGAGTGTTTCCTGGTATTTTGGGAAGTCCCCAAAAATGTGGCCCATGTATCTCTGTAAACCAGGTTATCAGCTGTACTTCTCACTTGCTCCCGCCCTCCTTCTGTTTTCTGCTCTGACTTGTACTTATCCACAACTGCTATCTGCCAAGCCCTTGCATGAAGTATCATGGAGTTCCTGCAAAACATATAAGGAAAAGTCAAGAATAGTCATTTGAAGAAGAATGAAGGAGTTTTACCCTATCAGATTTATTTTTTAAAATTAAACTATTTGGAGATGATTCACATGTATTTAAAAGAAATAATGCAGGGAGGTCCTGTGTAAACTTTACCTATTTTCCTCCAATGGTAACTTCTTACAAAAATATAGTATATTATCACAACCAAGATATTGATATTGATACTGAGTCAATCAAGATGCAGAACACTTCTGTCACCACAAAGGACTCTCATGTTACTCTTAATAGACAATTCCATGTTCCCCAGCTCCTACCACCTCCTGAATTCCTGGCAACTATTAATCTGTTGTGTAGTTCTATAATCTTTTTTTTTTTTTTTCAAATCGCGAGTGACATATAAATAGAATTGTATAGTCATTGGCCTGTTTCTCTATTCTCAGGAGATACAGACAGGTTGTTGTTTGTGTCAGTACTTTGTTCCTTTTTTATTGCTATGCTATTGTGTAATATTCCAAGATACAGATATACTGCAGTTCGTTTAACTAGTCACCCATTGAAGAATATCTGACTTGTTTCTAATTTTGGGTTATTACAATTAAAGCTGCAGTGAAATTTGTGTACAGGTTTTTGTGTAGACGTAAGTTTTATTTCTCTGGGATAAATGTTGAGGAGTGTAGTTGCTGGGTCATATTAGAGTTACATGTTTTATTTTTTGAGAAATTATGTTCTGTAGTAGATACTTCACTGCATAGAGGATTCTGGGATAACATTTCTTTTAATTAAGGAATTGAAAAAATTTTGGTGACTTCCTTGGTCACAAAAAAATTTTGGTGTTTCCATGGTTTCTGATGAAAATGTACTATTATTAGATCCCCCCTACCACCCGTGATATTGATATTTCTCTCTCAACACTTTTAAAATTTATTCTTTTATTTATGGTAAATTTGACTATGATATATCTTGATGTCAACTGGGATTTGTTGGGATTTGTCCTGTTAATATTCACTTAGTTTCTTGAATCTGTCAGTTTATGTCTTTTGCCAAATTTGGGGAGGCTTTAGCCATTATTTCTTTGAGTACTTTTTGCCCCACCCTCTTTCTCCTTTTCTTCTGGGATTCTGATGACATGAATGTTACACCTTTGGTTATAGAACCACAGTTCCTTGAAACTGTTAATTTTTTTCATTCTATTTTCTAATTTTTTTTTCCAGATTGGGTAATTTCTATTGTTCTATCTTCCAACTTGTTGCTTATTTTCTCTATCTCCTCTATCCTGTCCTTGAGTTTATTCAGTTTTTTACTTTGGTTCTCATATTTTTCAATTCTTTCTTTTATTTTATTTATAAAATTATCTTAAGAAAGAGAAAGTGGTGGGAGGGATAGAAGAAGAGGGAAAGAGCAAATCTGAAGCAGGCTTTACACTCAGTGGGGAGCCCAATGTGCTACTCAGTTTCACAACACTGAGATCATGACCTGAGCCAAAATCAAGAGTCAGACACTTAACTGACTGAGTCACCCAGGTACCCCACCTGTTCAGTTCTTAAACTTCTATTCGATTATTAAATCAGGTACTTCCTTACTTAGACTTTATGTTTGTTTCAAGTGTATTCATGCTTGTGCACTGAAGCATTTTTATGATAGCTGCTTTAAAATCTTTTTCAGATAATTCCAACATCCCTGTCATCTCAGTGTTGGCATCTATTGATTGTATTTTTTTATTCCATTTGAGATATTCCTGATTATTGATATGATGTGTGATCTTAGGCTGAAACCTGGATGTTTTGGGTATTATGTTATATGAGACTGAATCTTATTTAAACCTTATGTTAACTGGCTCATTTTGACACTGCTCCAGCAGGGGAAGGGAAGGGAGGTGCTATCTCTTTCCTGGTATGAAGTATGAAGTCCAGGTTCTCCACTGATCTTCATTGACACTTGAGCAGGGACAGGGAGTCTCCTAGATATTATGGAAAGGGATTGAAACTTCTAGTTCTACACTAGATGTCCATTAACTCCCTGTCTGGCAGAGGTAAGAGTGATTCATTTTTGCTTGCTGCATAGTTTCCACTGATATGTTTGGGGGTGCTAGTAGCCTCATTACCACTGGGTGGTGGTGAAATTCCTGATCCTGCTGTTCCTCCCCTGACACTATTCCAGTCGGGAAAAAGTGGGATGCCTCCTTACTCTCAGATTGGGGTGGAGGTCTAGAATCTCTGCTAGGCCTTGCTGGCTTGGGTTGGGGTGTGGCCATAGTTTTTCTTTTTTCTGTGGTATTTGGCAAAAGAAAGATTATCATTTAAAAGTTTCATGCTGTTTTCTAGGCTGCCCCTTCCTGGTCCTTTGGCTAGTTAGAGTAGGCTTTGTTAGGGCTTCTCTTTTCTCTGAAATTGTTGGTGTTTCTGGGTTGTCAGTATCTTCAGTTCCAAATCTGGAATATATGAAGTGAAAAGAAAGCTTAGGGAGCTCTGTTATTCCACAATGTTATTCCAAAGCCCTTAGCTACTCTGCTTTCTTCTTTCTTTAACTGTTTTCTTATATTATCTTTATATATAATAGTCTATGATTGTTATTTGCATTAGTGGGATAGTTAAAAAAAATTTGTCTGCTCCATCTTTTTGGAAGCAGAAGATTTGCTCTATCAGATATTAACAGTTATTAAAAAGACATAGAAAATTTAGCAAATCTTTCATTCAACCCACTGATTTTTGGTGAATAGGCTTTTGGCCAATTGATGTTTGGTGAGTTGCCCTAGAACTATTATGTCCATAGATAGGAGCGACTACTAGGGAAAACTGGGTGAAGAATTTGTAGGCAGAATGGAGATGTGCTCTGATATCCTTTGGACTATTCTTCATGAGTGGCCATAGAAAACTGCAAAAGAGCAGTAAGAATACTTACTATTTTTTATAGCAATTTCCTATTGCAAAATACCTCTTAAAAGATCTGATATGTATAAATGATTCATATTAATACACCAGGTATCTCTTTGTGAGGGATAATTACAGTTTATTAGCTTAACAATTTTAAGAGTAACTAAGTAAACAAAACATAGATTCTTAGATGGGTCCTTGGGAACAAGAGGGTTCACATAACTAACACTCAGTTACTAAGCAAACTGAATTGCTGAGACTTCCTTTCAAGAGTAACTAAACAATTTGTTGTGTTGACCTTTCATTTTCAAGGACTGCTGTTACTTCATGTTCTACCTATAGTAATGATTCAAAATTTTAGATTTTTATTGTAACACAGACAACTCATCCTTCCTCAAATAATGTCACACCATAGGTTGGAAAGTAGTGACCCACAAACTGCATTCAGTGCACTGATATGGGTATTACATACCATGGAATGTTAAATAATTTTTAGAAATCTTCAATTCAGTAGACTTTCTATTATAATAAAGGTTTTTGTCTTATTCTGAAAAAAACTTTTGAATAATCTAGTAGTGGCTGATCCACATTTCATTGACCAAATGTAGTTCTGAACTGAGATGGTTAATTCTAAAAAGTCTTATTTATGTTATCTCTTCATTATTAAACGAATGAATTAGTCAGAATATTTTTCACAGAAAACCTTTGAGGGAGGTGTATTCCTATAGCTACAATAATCTAAGAAAAGAATATGTCCTGAATTATATCCAAAGATTTTTTTTAATTTAAAATAAATATATTACCTATGTTTCAAGGCTTATAATGCAAGAACTAGAGCCTGGAATCAATTTATTATCCACTTAATGGATGTCATAATTATTTTAATATTGTCTTATCTTTCTTAGCATATTTTATATTTCAGCTGTACAAGCTGTGTTTCATTAAGAACATAAGCTATGTTTCATTAAATGGGATTATAGATTAGACTCATATCCTAAAAATATTAGTATTTGTTGGGCACTATGTGGTAAGCACTGTGTGAAGTGATTGTGGAAACTTACCTCACATTGTCTCCTCAAATGACCTGATTTTCACATTGGGCAGAAGGAGACTCATGAAAATTGAGTTATTTGTCCAAAATCCACACACAGAAAACCAAGAGTTGGTGTCCACTCAGATCTGTCTACTTGGAAACCCATAAACTTCCTTTAACACTTTGTTTTTTGTATTTCTCTTAATTTACACCCCCCCACTTTAGTTTACTTTACTTATAAATTTTCCTTTATGGGTGCTCCATGCCATTTACTCTTTTCCAGCTTTTTTGAGTCAAGATTGTTTTTCTTTTTTTTTAAATTTTTAAATTTTACTTATTTATTTGACAGACAGAGATCACAAGTAGGCAAGAGAGGCAGGCAGAGAGAGAGGAGGAAGCAGGCTCTCCACGGAGAAGAGAGCCCGACGGGAGGCTCGATCCCAGGACCCTGGGATCATGACCTGAGCCGAAGGCAGAGGCTTTAACCCACTGAGCCACCCAGGTGCCCCAAGATTGTTTTTCTTAGAAAGCAAATTGTGTAGTAGAGTTGAGGATATTTTCTGACAGATCTTACATTCTTCTCTTTTTTCTACCATCGTCTTTCCCCAAGCTCCCTATACATTTAATTCCTTAAAAGCCTGTGAGTTTGAACACTTCTGTTCTCTGTCATCACTACAGTGTCTCAGAAAAGAATCTTATTCCATATCCTTCCAGGCACTCAATGAACCAAAACATGAAAACCTGGAATTTGTCATTACCCATTTGGCCTCTGGTCCATCAAATCCAGTAGCTTGCCTCCAGGAGAGATCAGTCCTTGGTTCCTCAAAAGAATCTCTTTTCTCTATTATGTATTTGGTTAATTGGAAAATGCTGTTTTTTAGGTAAAAGATCCTGCATCATTTGGATAGCAACCAAGTCAGCCATATGGGAGGGAAAATAATCTAGTGAGTTGCAAAATAAGAAATCCTGGTCCATGTGTTCCTTCTGATGGCTTTCTTTGGGATATGAAGTACTACCTCTTTGCGTTTCAGTTTATCGCTTTTTAAATGGGGATATCCTTGGCTCTGTTACTAAGATTTGAGAATATAATGAATATGCATATAATAACTAAATCACTTTACTAAGAGAAAGAACTCTTTTGGAGAATTCCCTTTCCTGATCACCAAGGAATGTTATCGACTGATCTGACACTTTTCACAAAGTTAGTTATTTCACCTCTTCTCATTTCATCCAGTAGTCCATTTGTGAAAATGTATTGAGTACTTTATAGTCTTTGATGATGGCTTTGCTATAGAAATAAATTGGGCAACAGAAGCCAATGACATTGTTTCCTGTATTTGCTCTACTATTCCTATTCCTTGTCTAAGATCAATGACTTACTGGAGAATGAAACAGACTACTAATAAATATGGCAGAGATAATGAGAGGATCAGAATGGAGGTATCAGCTACATTGAGAATAAGAATTATATTTATCTAGGCATTGTTGTAACAACTCTTTTTCTAGAGAACAGAACATGGGAGAAGAGATATATATTCTTAACAGTGAGGCCAGTGAAAGAGGAGAGGGTCTGGAAGAGCCTCTGATATCAGACTGGGTGACCAAGTGCACCATTCAGTAGGTATTACATGTTGTCAAGAGATCTTCTCCTTCCTAAGGACTAAAAAGAAAACAGCCCCAGTCTTTCCTGAGAGGTGGAGCAATACTTAGCTGACATTGCAAACAGTGTACTCACTAAATTGAAGACTCTTACATGTATAAACAAATCAGGAGATTAATGAGTTCAAAAAAAGTGTTTATTTCTTTTTGGAGACTACTGGAATCTTAAACTGTAGTTGTCATTCAAATATTGAAATTGTGTAGGTGCTTCAAAGTGGTGATGTCAACAAATTCATTCAAATTGTTTTCCTAGAATGAGTCAACTTTAAGAAATGTCAGAGATTTTATAACCAACCACCAAAGCGGCCTTTGTAAATCCATCTTGTTACTTATGTGAGGGTCAAATTCTTCTAAATACAGTGTGCAATTCACTCCCCCAGAGAATGGGATAAATCTTTCTAGAATAATTTAAGTAGGATCATGTCTAGATGCAAGGGAATTAATAGTTTGGGGGGGGGTTTGGTTTGTTTTGTTTTTAGCTTTTTAGGGGCTTTGTATTTCTGTGAGACTCAGAAGAAAAACATCACAGATGATGAGTGGACACAGAACACTTTGGTTTTATGATTGTCTTTTTTTGTCTCCACATATCTTCAGAGAATCTCTATTATTGTACCTAGGAATTTGACCAGAAAATAGACAAACTTGAAAATGTCTTCTAGAGAAATTGCCACAAAAAACAGTATAGCTGAACCCCTGCTTACAAAGAATGGCTTCTTATACTTCCTTGATAAAACACCCATAAGGTCTATGTGTACTCGTTTCAGGATAAGATTTCATAGCTGTTTTGGAGCTAAATATTACTTAAAAGTCTATCCTTGTTGGGGCACCTGGGTGGCTCAGTCGATTAAGAGTCTGCCTTTGGCTCAGATCATGACAAACCCCACATCGGGCTCTCTGCTTTGTGGGGGAGCCTGCTTCTCCCTCTGCCTCTACCTGCCACTCCCCCTGCTTGTATGTGCTCTCTCTCTCTCTCTGTGTCAAATAAATAAATAAAATCTTAAAAAGATAAGTCTATCCTTTTTATAATTCATAGATTTACTATTTTATCAGAGTTCAAAATCTTGTCATAAAAGACCAGTTAGTAAAAAAATTTTGACTAAATCTTTTGGTAATGGAATAGCAGTAAGAAGTCCCAGGGTCCTGGGATTGAGCCCTGTGTGGGGCTCCCTGCTCGGTGGGGAGCCCACTTCTCCCTCTCTCTCTGCCTCTCTCCCTGCATGTGTGCTCTCTCTCTTAAATAAATAAATAAAATTTAAAAAATAAAAATTAAGAATTAAAAAAAGGAAACTAATTTATTCTACACTCACGAGGGTATAACAAAAGTGGTATCTTACATAATGGTAGCAAATTGGTACAATTTTTGGAAGAAAACTTGAAAATTTGTGATTCCGATGAGCTAATTCTACTGCTGGAATATTATCTTAAGAACATAGCCCAAAATATGGTAGGAAAAGCTGTACCCACTAATATGTGTATAGCAGCATTATTTATAATAGTAAACAATTGGAAATAAATGTCCAACAATAAGGTAGTTTATATTATAGCATGTTACATGGCTATTAAAATCATACTTATGGGGTCTATTTATCAGCATGAAAAATGCTTATGTCATAGTTAAGTGAAAAACTATAAAAAACTATATATGCTATTATTATAAATATTTATGATTATTATGTGTATGTTTGTTTAAAAAAGATTTGAAGCTACGTAAAACTAAGTAAAAAAAGTTATGCATAAGAAAATAGGCCTGAAGGAAATACACATAGTTATATATTTGGGGGTTATTGTTCTATTTTTCAGCTTTTGTAATGTGTTTTAATTATTTTTATAATAAAAATTATAATTAAAAAGTAAATTCTACTGCATATAAAACTTCACTCCTGACCCCACAGAGAGAAATTTAGATACAGGAAATTATGGAATTATAAGAAGAAGAAAATCAGAGGAAGTCAAGTTGGAAGTTAATGACAAAGCTGTGAATAACGAAATGAGGGGAAGAAAGCATGAGGGGAACATTCCTGTGGGATGCCAGGCAAATATGAACAGATACCTAGATGGCCTTGGAATTCATGTAGACAAGTGAAATTTGGTAATCAGTTACATAGAGAAATTGTTAAAAGAAAAAAAAAAATCAGCCAGAACAGATGATGGAAGCATGGTATGACAGAGTTCAGCAACATGGCAAATGGGGAGATGAGGGACAGCACACCCGAGTCACACCCAGCTTCTTGAAGAGTTCTCCCAGCCTCATCTGTGAATTTTGCTGAGCACTGAGTAGCAAAGCAGGTTATCAACACAAAGGATTTGGGTCAGAGCCAGAAGTTATCCCAAAGAAACTTGGCTGAGCAGGAGCCTATTCAAAGAATTGAAGATAGAAGGCGATTTAAGTAAGTTGTGAAATACTGAGCTGAAGTGGTTGGCCTCTGGTGAATGGAACATTCATATTCCACCATTACGACTTTGACAGAGGAGTGATATCCAAAAACTAGCAAGCTATCTTTGAGTTGACCTTGGCAGTAAACAAAACAAGTGATTATAGTAAACATGTGCTTTTTGAGACTTCATATAATGGTTACTTGCTCTGGAGTTTCACGCAGTCATCTATCTACCAAATGTGTCCGAGGTAATTAATAAACAACACAAATGCATTTATGTATGGATGCAGAGGAATGTGTTTGTTGAAGTAAAAGAGTTGGCTGATTTAAGAATAAATATATTGTTGAGCAGTAATTATTTGGTCAAATGACAGACTCTCTGCCCTGATATTATGAGTGTTTTATCATATTGTACTAACTTTTCATGTCTTTGTACTGACACGCTCAAAAGTAGTCTACACTTGACTCTGCTTTTTCACCTCACATTTGCAGTTTACTGCTCTCTAATTCCTTGGAATTTGGATTCCATTTTCACCACTTCATTAGTGTATAAAAATCATTCATTACTTACAAATAGCTATTGGCTTTTCCTTTTATCCTCTGCATATTTCCATATGCACAAGCACTGTGTGACCATTTACTCTGTGCCAGATATTACACTAATTAGATGCTACTTTAAATTCTTTTCCAGTCCAAGTTGGAGCAAGAGGTCCTTCCAAGTTGGGCTGAGGTAGTTACCTTGGTTCACTTCTCCCTTGAAATCAATTCCAAGTATAGTACCATA
Source organism: Mellivora capensis (assembly GCA_004024625.1). NCBI lineage: Eukaryota > Metazoa > Chordata > Mammalia > Carnivora > Mustelidae > Mellivora > Mellivora capensis. The sequence continues at coordinate 68,024 of PISX010009426.1, forward strand.
ATGTAAAAAAGAAGAAAAAGAACAAGAACAAGAACGACAGAGGAGCTTGCTTTCATAAAGAAAATCATGTCAGTTAAGTAGAGTTTCTCTTTACTATAAAACCACACTTGGAAATTACATGAGGAAGGAGAATCTTTACAAAGGAGATGCCTTTGACTATTAGTAGTATTTGCCTCTTTGTTTCTTTCCCAGCTCAATGTTAAGTGAACATTGAACAAAGGAATATTTTTGGCCCCAGTTATCTAGTTATCTGTCCCACTGGTAATATTAACCAAGCAATTATTTTTGTGTTGTGTAGACCTGAGTAAAAAGGTCCCAAAGAATCCTTGCTATTCTATTGATAGAAGGAAATTTATTATAGGAATGCAAATAATCATAAATGTGGAAGGTTTGAAAATTATAACAACAACAAAAAGATTTCTTTTATCTACCTCAGTGAATCCAGAGTTTGAATTGGAAGAGAGTAGAGGCAGGGGAGATGAAATGACATTCCACCCAAAGGCGCATTCCAGGAGGATGTTTTAATTCAGCCTCTCATCTGCTGCCTTCCTTTGCCTCTGTGTTTTTGTATTCTGTCTCTTTCTGCCTTTTCTTTCCCCCTTCCCTTTTCCATGTCCTTAAAAACTCCTGTTGAAGTCGGGGCGTAGCTAGGGTGCTGTGACAATGGTAGAAAGAGAGAAGAGAGGCACTGTTTCTATTCAAACTCTTTATATCTCTTCACATTCTTTCAGCAAGCATTGCACATTAGCTGTGGAGAAAACACACACACACACACACACACACACACACACACACACACACATTCTGTGCCAGAGCAGATCTCCTGAAAACTGCTGCCAAGTGGCCGCCGCCCAAGAGACTGCAGAATTGCTGGCACTAGGCAGAACCAATGGCTGCAGCCAAGTGATTGTTGCTGAACTTACCTGTGTCGAAAGGTCAGCCCTGCGGTGCTAAGGCTGGGCACAGTCACTGAAGGCGAATTGGATTGTGAATGGAGGCCCTGAGGCGTGTTCTGCACTTTGCAACTGGTCTGGCAGGCTCCTCCACCTCCTGAGTCTGCCACAGGCATGGGAAACACCTGGGCAGTGACAAAGGCAAGTAAGGCAGCTTCGCCAAGGTACAGTATCAACTACCTTTGTTTTGCCCAGAAAACCGTACAGTAATGGCCACATTCTTAGCAAGTGATTCTCCCATGCACTGTGTCATGATGAAAAGCTCTAAATCTTTGCGCGAGACATTTACCTCAACTTCAACTCTAAAATCATGTGTAATTTGAGTGGATCCTACACTGGTTTGTAAATAGAAATGTTACCAATTCAAGAAAATACTAATGAGTCAGAGCACAGCTTAGAAATTGTTTTGTGTACATATTTGTGTGTCCGTGTGCGTGTGTGTATGTCTGCACATGCACATATGCCTTTGAGTTATGGTGGGTTCATGAATGTGAAAAAGAACCAGGGGTTACCAAAAGATATGACAAAGTGTAAGAACCAAAGTTAATTAAATGTTGACTGCTTTTGTTCCTCTATTCTTTCAACTGAAAAATAGATAAAGAAAAAAATGCTATCTAATTTGCACAAGGGTCCTAGGGATGGATGAAATAACAACTTCTTCATGAATGAAATCAAGTCATCAGATGGGAACTCCTTCAACTTCCTGTGATTTCCTCCATGCCCAAGCAGCCACCCTTTCCTCCTTCCTACTTGTTGCTTTGAATGACGAGTCTGTCTGTTTCATCCTACCATTTAATCCTATCCTCTCCACCTTCCTTGTCACGTACCCTTTTACCTCTTTAGGAACTGTATTCTACTGCATGTCTCCCCTTTGGTATCTTCAACCTACTTCCTCCTTTCAGTATTTAAATGTGACCTAGTCTTTCTCAACTTTTAGGAAAACCTTCCTCAATGCCACATTCCTTTCAACTCCCCTGTATCTTTCATAGCCAGATTCATTTGAGTGTCATCTATACCTGTCATCTTTCTATTGCTTCCCATTCTTCTCAGCACAGTGAAGTCTGGTATCTACCATTACCATCTGAATTCTTAATATAATTAAAGACTTTTTTTATTTTCAATTTTTATTCTTTGCTTATTGATCAATCAGTACCACTTGATCCTACTAACTATTTGCTCCATTAGAGGTGTTTTTTTTTTCTCTTGGTTTCATACTTCACCTGGTGATTTCTGCCTCTCTCAAGAAGCTCTTTCTTCTTGGTCTTTTTTGCACTTAGACAGGTAATTCAGTCTGATTCTCAGAGATCTGATGTAAATATTTTAATTTCATTTTCATAATAGAGGGTTAACATAGTATCAGAATCTATGGGATGCAAGTAAACTTTTGATTATCACTTTTAAAGTCATTATATTATTGGCATTACTTTGTAGTGGTGTAGGCACCTGGGACGGAAGTCTATCATTTGATTCCAGGTCTGTTCTTACTACTCTTTTTCCCCCTGGAAATGCTGAATACTTCATTAGGATTATCATTTTATCTTAATGGGATCCTTCACAGTATCACTTAGAATTTCATCTTAAAGGTATTACAGCACCATTGATACTCATGTTATTATTAGCTTACATTAGTGACCACCTGCTATGTGCTAGGTGTTTCACACTTGTAATGGTATCAAATCTATTCTTGTCAAAAATGTAATGTAGAGGGGTGCCTGGGTGGCTCAGTGGGTTAAAGCCTCTGCCTTTGGCTCATGTCATGATCCCAGGATCCCAGGATCCTGGGATGGAGCCCCGCATTGGGCCCCGCTCTCTGCTCAGCAGGGAGCCTGCTTCCTCCTCTCTCTCTCTCTGCCTGCCTCTCTCTCTGCCTACTTGTGATCTCTCTCTGTCAAATAAATTAATAAAATCTTTTAAAAAAGTTAAAAAATGTAATGTAGAAATAATAATTACCTATTCTAGTCCAGAACAAGTGTGCAGAGTTAGATTAACAAGGATAGGATGAAGTCTACCTAATACCTGAAACCCAAGTTCTTTCCATTGTGTGTACTTGCATTCTTTGTTATAACCTAGTGTCCTTGTTCAGAACAACACATCTTAAGGTTTTCTATAGTTAAATGATGACTTCTTGTGTGGTCCTTTCTATTCTAAATCATGACTTTAAACTGTTAGAGATGAAATCAACATAGGAGCCCCTCAGACCCCAACCGTTTTTGGAATGACCAGAAATATTTCTTGGATTTCATTTATGAAGTTTTCTTTTTCCCTGTATTCATTGTTGGTTGTTGACTTTGACAAGGCTTGGTACACTGTCAAGTACATTTCAAAAAATTACTCTAAAAAGCACACACTCTGATTGTCCACGTGAGGGCTTGACACAGGAAAGAGGTAAAGAGGACTGATGTGAGGAATCTATAAGAGAATGGATAGAACTACTTGGCTGTCGGGCAACTAATTGGCGGTTAGGAGGAGTGATTTTGCTCGCTCCTCCCAGGGAATATTTGACAATGTCTGGAGACATTTTTGGTTGTTATAACCTGGGGAGTGGGCACTGTTTCTGGCAACTATGGAGAGAGGCTGGGGATACTGTCAAAAACTGTAAAATGCACAAAACAATTCTAATCTTGTTCTCTAGGACAAAGAATTTTCAAGCTCAAAGTGTCAGTAGTGCAGAGACAGTGCAAAGAACTTTGCAACAGTGCAGAAAAACCCTGCTGTAGAAAGAGGGAAAAAGGAAGAAAATGGAGACTGCAATTTTGAGTCTCTGTGACAACAGACATGGAGATTTCATCCAGAGCAATTAGAAGCTCCGAAGTTTTGCTGCATTATTGGATAAGGGGATGAATCATTTCAACCAGCTTGAGCTTGAGGTTAATGTAAGAGATACAGCTGGCAGAACCAGGAGGCAGAAACAGTGTTAAACTAAAGCAAGAGGAAGAGGAAATGTGAATATAGAAGTAATTCACCTTGGGGTGATACAGAAGTGTCAACACAGAAGTGGTTGAAATGTTCAAGGACATGTGGGAAAAGAAGAGTAAAGGCATTTTACTGGTGCTTTAAAAACATACATCCTTCATATAAATAGTGTATTTTTAAGTGATATACAGTAAGAATTATTCCTGTTATGCCCATCTGTTTCAACATGAGGAATCAAAATTTGAATACCAACCTTTCTAAAATAAAGGTTTCTGGACAGATTTAATTTCACTAGTGTTAACAGTTTGTTTCTTCTACCTTAATACCACATGTTTTGAAGCAGTGGTTATCAAATTTAATATTTATTTTTGCTTAGGGTTCACATGTTAAGATGATGACTTGTCAATGGCAAGAGGGGTTGAAGATATTTTGTTATAACTCAAGATCAGAGAAAAGGATGTGCATAAAGAGAGGTGTAGCCTAGCTTTTTTTTTTTTTCCCTTTCTTTTTTTCAGTCTGTCTGCTTTCTGGCTTGGTTTCAAAGCACTTAATAGTTTCAGCTTATACTTGCTAAACATGGAAACATCGAAACACCACACCCTCTGTTGCTTATAATGAATAGTGTCTTTTGCACAAACATATTTTTATCAAAGCACCTAGAGACAACCTGCCACACCTGTCATGTTATTACTCAGCCGTACTCTCTGGCTGCCCAGTGTGACTTTGGAGAAGTTGTGGGATAGAGAGCTCCAAAGTTAAGCCACCTGTAGCTGAATTATTTTAATGATCCAGGCTGAGAATCATTCCACTGCATCTCTTCCTCCTTCCAAAGCAAGACCCATAATCATATTAAGAAGTTCTTATTAATGGATACTTGCAACTTCATTTATCTGATCCTAGAAAACTCCTGGGTTGTTTAGAAATGTTGCTACTGAAGAATAACATGTTGGCAGATAGGATAACCACTGGATCTGCGGAAGGATGAGTTGGCAACAACTGGGGCTTCCAAGGCCTTCAGGCATAGTGAGATTTGGAGTTTCCCATATTGGAGGAACCAGTTTGATTCCTCTTAACTCTCATATAAAGATCTCTTGACCTTATTGCTGTGTCTTGTGAAGATTCATGGCTTCATCTGCTCTGTCTTTTGAATATTATTTATAGCTCTGTTAGCCATGGCCTTTAAAAAAAAACTTAACCTTATTATTCAAATAGAATGTCTCATCATGCTGAATAACGCATGACCCACACATGCTAAGAATAAACTGGATGGTGCCTTGAAATCTTCCGCCCACATAACTGGAAATGCATGGAATGCAAAACTAGATCTCAATTGCAATGTTCTGCAGTAATGGCTCTCATGTCGGTAGAGGAAACCCTCTATTCATAATTCCTTAGAGGGCTCTGGAAATGTCTATGTGGAAATCTCTCCCTCAGGCCTGGTACTGTGTCTGAAATTCTCACCATTACATTCAACTCTTTGTCTAAGACATTATTTCAGTAAAAGCACCTTTAAAATGCATAGAAATACCCTGTAACAGTTGAAACATTGATTCAATCGAAGCCTATTTTTAATTTAGCACAGCTAGGTTTTTCTTTTTTTTTTTTTTAATTTTTTCTAACTTAACCCCTCTTTCTTAGAAAGTAGAGTTCTGACAAACTGTAAGTTAGGAGAATATTTGATCAAGGAAAGAAATCAGCAGTATTCAGGCACAGTGGACATTACTAATGGCCCCTTTGTAGTGGCACTAAGTGGACAAGGCTGGAAAAGATGAGGCAGGAGGCAGGATCCATTGAGGCAAGCATGCTGCATGAGGAAGCCGAGCATGCCCTTTGGGATAGGGACAATAGAGACCTATCCTTGGGACACAAAGATGGGTCATTTCTAATAATAGCAACACAAATAATAAATAAGAGTAACTTTGAGTATTCTTTATTGGGTTCCAAGACCTTAGCTATACCTTTCACATGCATTTTCTTAATTCTTATAATGACTGCAGATGAATAAAGAGATTCAGAAAGGGTAACATCTACTCAAGCATGAAGTTAGTAAGTAGGAATAGTTGGCATTCTAAATGAGGTTTTTCTGATTCCACATTCATGGTATTAGCCATCATTCACACTGCCTCTTTATGATCGTCCCCTTTTTTCTCTCTCCCTCTTGTTACTCCTTTAACTATTTAACTAGCTATTTTCCCCACCTACAATGTCTTAACCTTCTTTTCTACCTGCTGGAAAATATTTTTTTTAACTTTTTGAGAACTAGTTGAAATGGTGAAATATCAATTTTTTCTTTAGGGGCACCTGGGTGGCTCAGTGGGTTAAAGCCTCTGTCTTCGGCTCAGGTCATGATCCCAGGGTCCTGGGATCGAGCCCTGCATCGGGCTCTCTGCTCAGTGGGGAGCCTGTTCTCCCCCACCACCCCTGCCCTCCTGCCTCTCTGCCTACTTGTGATCTCTCTTTGCCAAATAAATAAATAAAATCTTAAATTTTTTTTTCTTTAATCTATGATCGGTTGCATTCATATTACAAGTATCTAGGGAGTTGTAGCTCTATTCCCGGCCAGATTGTAAGGCACTTGAGACAAGACTTCTTTTTTTATTATACTGTTTGTAGAACAGAGTCTAACTTTGCCTATTGAATACAATAGACAATCATTAGACATTGGTAGAATGAGTAAATTTTGTCATAGGTATCTTGTAAAATTAAAGAATAAGAAATTTTTATCCTAAAGTTGCCAACAGAAGATTAAGTTATGTTTACTAGAGTTGGTTTTAGAAGGCAGGAAGTAAGGTAGTACTTTTAAGAATATTTCATTTTGGCAGGGGAGGAGCAAGATGGCGGAGAAGTAGCAGCTGAGACGACATCAGGTAGCAGGAGATCAGCTAGATAGCTTATCAAAACATTGCAAACACCAACAAATCCAACGGGAGATCGAAGAGAGGAAGAACAGCAATTCTGGAAACAGGAAATCGACCACTTTTTGAAAGGTAGGACGGGCGGAGAAGTCAATCGAAAGCGACAGGAGGATAGACCGCAGGGGAGGGGCCGGCTCCCGGCAAGCGGCGGAGCGACGGAGCACTAAATCGGGACTTTTAAAAGTCTGCTCCACGGAGGGACATCGCTCCAGAGGCCAAACCGGGGTGAAGCCCACGCGGGGTCAGCGTGGCCCCAGGTCCTGCAGGGTCACAGAAGGGTGTCTGAGTGTCGCAGAGCTAGCAGGTATTGGAGCGGGAAGCCGGCTACAGAGACAGAGCCAAACAGTGAGCTCTCAGCTTAGGGTTACCTTGAACCAGTCGCAGGCTGGGTGAGCTCGGAGCGCGGCCAGAGGAGAGGGAGACGTGAGTGGGCCGGGGCTTTTCTCTGAGGAGTGGAGCCCCGAATCTCAGCTCTTCCGGGCCGGAGACTAGGAGGCCGCCATTTTCATTCCCGTCCTCCGGACTCTACGGAAAGCGCTCAGGGAACAAAAGTTCCCGAAAGCGAACCTGAGCGGATTACTAAGCCTGGCCCCTGGTAAGGGCGGTGCAGCTCTGCCTCGGGCAAAGACACTTGAGAATCACTACAACAGGCCCCTCCCCCAGAAGATCAAAAGAAATCCAGCCAAGACCAAGTTCACTTAACAAGGAGAGCAGCGGAACTCCAGAGGAGGAGAAAGCAATGCGCGGAATTCATGGCTTTCTCCCCATGATTCTTTAGTCT
>PISX010009427.1:0-75824 GCA_004024625.1 Mellivora capensis
GAGAATTGTCATTCTGAACTCTAGATCTGACACATTCCCAATGTCTGTATTGATTAGGTCCCTAGCCTTTGGTACTGTCTCTTGTTCTTTTTTTTGTGGTGAGTTTTTCCGTCTTGTCATTTTTTCCGGATAAGATTATATGAAGGAGCAAATGAAATACTAAAAGGGTGGCAAAGACCCTAGGAAAATGCCCTTTAAAGAAAAAATTGAATTAACTGCAAGACTAAAGAATCATGGGGAGAAAGCCATGAATTCCGCACAGTGCTTTCTCCTCCTCTGGAGTTCCGCTGTTCTCCCTGTTAAGTGAACTTGGTCTTGGCTGGATTTCTTTTGATCTTCTGGGGGAGGGGCCTGTTGTAGTGATTCTCAAGTGTCTTTGCCCGAGGCAGAGCTACACCACCCTTACCAGGGGCCGGGCTGAGTAATCCGCTCGGTTTCGCTTTCAGGAGCTTTTGTTCCCTGAGCGGTTTCCATAGAGTCCGGAGGACGGGAATGAAAATGGCGGCCTTCTAGTCTCCGGCCCGGAAGAGCTGAGATCCGGGGCTCCACTCCTCAGAGAAAAGCCCTGGCCCACTCACGTCTCCCTTGCCTCTGGCCACGCTCCGAGCTCACCCAGCCTGCGACCGGTTCAAGGTAACCCCGAGCTGAGAGCTCACTCCTCGGCTCTGTCTCTGTAGCCGGCTTCCCGCTCCGATACCTGCGATCTCTGCGACACTCAGACACCCCCGATCCTTCTGTGACCCTGCAGGACCTGGGGCCACGCTGACCCCGCGTGGGCTTCACCTCGGTTTAGCCTCTGGAGCGATGTCCCTCTGTGGAGTAGACTTTTAAAAGTCCCGATTTAGTGCTCCGTTGCTCCGCCGCTTGCCGGGAGCCGGCCCCTCCCCCGCGGTCTATCCTCCCGTCACTTTCGATTCACTTCTCCGCCAGTCCTACCTTTCAGAAAGTGGTCGATTTCCCATTTCCAGAATTGCTGTTCTTCCGCTCTTCGATCTCCCGTTGGATTTGTAGGTGTTCGCAATGTTTTGATAAGCTATCTAGCTGATCTCCTGCTACCTGATGTCGTCTCAGCTGCTACTTCTCCGCCATCTTGCCCCTTCTAGTCCCATGTAAACTTCTTGAGGGATACTACATTTACTCTTTTCTTTTCTTTTTTTTTTTTACTCATCTTTGAGTCTCCCAAGCATGTCCTGATGTTTGGCAAATAATAGTGTATCACCTTACATTTCTACTGAGTAAATGAAAGAAGCATTGCATTATTCAAACCACCTCATGTATTTAGGAAAAAATTACAGAACTGTCATTTTCCTCATAAATAAGTCTCATTTCCAAATACTAGAAGCTTCATGCTATAATTCTGCAAGGCTCAAAGCTGTTTCTACCTTTTAGGAAATCTGAAAACCTCACACGAGTCTTCTGGAATGATTAGCCTGGATCTTATTTTTACTTATTTGCTCTCACATTGGGACCATCTTTACTCCTACCATGGGTTTGGTGAGGATGTAATGAAGTTTTGTAAGCGGGAGTTTCTATTACCTCTTGACTCATGTCTTCCCTTTTCTCCCTAGGATGTGCATCCCGTCATGGAAAGGTATGTGTGGAGGATCAGAGATGGTCCTTTCATGTGGTAAAAAGAGGTTTAAAGTCATTAGAGTTTTGTAATGATCAGTTAGAATAAAACATCTCTCAGGGCAGGACAATTTGGGTGTATATGCCAAATTTCTGTTCACAAATCATGGTTTGAGTGTTTTGTAACTATTGAGAATGGACCAGGTACTATGGGAGGGAATGTGGGTGGTGGGAAGTCACAGTGTGGGTCAGTAGCAGTACAGGGGATAAGAGGTGGCAGACCTCTTAAATTTTATCCACCTGCATGCCCGTATCTAACTCAGGTACTTTATTTCATAGGTGTTTGGCTTATTGTGGTAAGTTTATGTCTGCTTCACCTGCCAAGCACCTGGAATTGGAGAAAATTTCCTTATATTTAAACTTCTGCCCTGGGAATGGAAGAGACCTTCTATATGGCTCTGTTTAGATCTCCAAAAACAGACTTGAATCTCAGGGAATATTTTGGCTTTAGTACATACAAGTGATCCATCTTGATCACATACTTTAGAAGCCAGAATGGAAAGGTAACATCCTTGTGTCTAAATTTGCACACCTACCTTACAGCATCAAGCTTTTTCCTAACACATGAAATTCAGGCCATCATTAGTTTGGTGTTAGTGTCTTCTGTTCTGAGTGCTTGCAAATTTTCCCAGAGAACTTAAAAGCTCAGATGTTATTCTGAGGGCTTCCCTACTGGACAGAGTTTAAAGAGCTTGGTCCTCCCCAGATGATATTCCCACATGTGATATGTTCCAAGCATTCAGGAGTTGGGTTCTTCAACCTCACTTTCTGATCATTTGCCCTGGGAATCCACATCCATGCATTGAACCCACATCCATGCAGAGACTTTTCCACACATTCAGTTTTTTTCAAGGTACCAAAGTTTTGTTTTGTTATATCCATTATTTCATAAACTCCCTAGGAGATCTAGAGGGAGAGGTTGATTATTTAATTTTTGAAGGAAGAAACTGTGTCTCTGAGACCTCAAGACTTTCCTAAGGTCACACAAAGGGTGATTGGGAATGTAGACATGAACATATTTCTTCTGACTCCAAAGTCAGGATTCTGCTGTCCTCTTTCTCAGGGTCTCTGGAGAGGAGGGTTCAAACTCTTCAATGGGGTGAATAGGAGGTCAGTCTTTTTGGAAGGACAAAAATTCAGAAGTGTGGGTTTCAATTTTTGTCATCTTTAGGAGTAAGAACTTGACTCTGAAGAAACAAAAGGCTATTCTCAAGGAACAAAAGAAAGTGTCCCGAATTCCTAATCTGAAAGTGATAATGTAAATGTTTAGAGGTGAGGAATGCTGGAGTATGGTAAGTGGCTGTGGGAGTCTTGTGGGCAGGGGCTAAAAGGAGAAAAAGGCACAATTTCTAGGTATGGAGAGAGAACACAAAGGACATCACATGATGATATGGTCATATTTGATGGGGAGTGGCCAGGTGTCTGGGGCATAATCTCCTTCACCAGTTCACTACCTCACCATAGTCCCCAGTCCTTCCCCTATACTTTAGGGGAAACAGATTTCAGGGCTGCCTCCTTTTCTTGTCTTGATTATGTTTTTTTTATTATTTGAGAGCTGACACATGTAGTGCTACTGAGATGAGGAGAAATCAGTGTCATCAAGCCACCTTGTTCTCATCACCTTTCAGAATTTTTCATTCCTAGTAGGTCTCATGTTCCAACACCTATGTCTTCCCTTCTAACACATACATACATATTCTGCTTCTGTAGTGTTATACCTCTCCCCAAGAACAGAACAGAATTCTTCCCAGTTCTCACTCAAGTTATTCCCAAGATCCCTCTCAGAGTGTCACGAATAAAGCTGTCATGTCTTTCACCCAGCCCTAATTTTTCTGCAGCTCAAATGACTCCAAATCATCTCCAAAATACAACATATACTGCCTGTTTCTACAGATAAAAGACAAATGAGATGTATGTGCTGTTGGAAACTGAATAATGCATATAATAACAATTAATTTGTCCTGGGCTCCCTGGTTATTGGGTTTTGGGAAACATTACTGGGAGGTATAGGAAGGAAAATGCCCAGAACCCAGTGTGAAATTTCATGATAGACATGATTGAAATGATCAACATCTTTATTCTATGTTTCTACCACATAGGATTACTGCATTAAAAGGTGCCTCATCAACTTGAATATAATGCTTTTGAGGAGTCATCCTTCTCTGATCCCTTCCTCTTAATCCTGGCCCTGTTTGTTCCTCCCTACTGTGTTGGAGCTTTCCTAGACTATGAGGCTGGCACTGTCTCATTTTTGAGTGTCACCAACCATGGGTTTCTCATCTATAAATTCTCTTCGTGTTCCCTTTCTCAGGAAGCTTTTCGGTATTTCAACCCTGTGAAATGTAACGACCCTGTAGTCTGTACTCACCAAGCTCTTGAACCTTCTTACACTCCCACTAATTTCCTTGTAGTGCCTCTTGCCTTGGGTGCAGCCGATGCTTCAAGCTTATCTGTGCCATTCTCACCATCTTTTCCTTGCTGCCTTCCTTCCCTCCATTTTAACACCCTTCATTCAGGAAAAGATATCAAAATTAATAACTAAGAATGATAGTTTCATGTCCAGAGTGTCTGGGTTCCTGTCCTGTCTCTCCACACAATTCCATGGAACCTTGAATAATGTATATGAATGCTGTGTTTATTTTCTTAAAATCATCTTGGTGTGAAAACTGCAGCATATTTAGGATTACTGTAAGAAAATAAATGTCATTAAGTATAAACATCTAAGTGTTTTTATTTTTTATTTCTGTAAAAGATTTAATTATTTGAGCGAGAGAGAGAGAGAGAGAGAACAGGAGGATGGGCAGAGGGAGAGAGAGAAGCAGACTCCTCACTGACCAGGGAGCCCGACATGAGGCTGCACCCCAGGACTCCGAGATTGTGACCTGAGCTGAAGGCAGATGCTTAACCTACTAAGCCACCATACACCCCTGAGTATCTTGATTTATTAATAAATATTTGCTACTAAAAAATATAAGCTGGGTCAGTGTCTCATGAAATTCTTTGGGATTCAGTTTTCTCATTTGTTAAAAAAAGAAAGAAAGGAAGAAAGAAATAGAAAAGAAAGAAAGAAAAAAAATGTACCTGATGTAGAATTGTGAAAATTTACCAACAGAATATTTTCTAGCACATAAGAAGGGATCTAGTAGGTGTCTATTTTTTGGCCCCCTCTCATTCTGACTAAAATAAATGATTTTAAGAATACATATTAGCTTAATGTATTCTTACGTTAAGAATATAAGTTCTTACATTATTGTTTTGTGTTAAGACCCTTGGTACCCTTGTTTTGTGTTAAGAAATAAAATAACTGGGTTAGAGAATTACAATTTTCTTTAAATTTTAGCTAATAAATGTTTTTGTATAGCTACCTAGTCTTTTTTTAAAAATTTTTCTTCAGTAATTCTATTTCATTGAATTTGAATTTCAATTTGGGCTGTTTGCCCAGGTTTAAAAAGTTATTATTTACAGTGATACAGTAATAGAGGTATGACCGTGAGATTTCTTAACAATGGTGTAGGAAAGCGTTTTGCTTGCGTGATCAGCTTTCCTTTTGCAGTGACTTGGAAGTTCTCAGGAACGTAGAGGAAAATCTTGCTCTCCTCCGTCAGTGAGATTGGAGGCAAGTTATCACTACAATGGATGTTCATTTGGGGTTTGTTCATAAAAGACATCCCCATCTTTCAGCATTTTTATTCTCAACTCTTCTTTAATTATATTCAGAGCTAGGAGAAAAAAAGTGGGCTTTCTGGTTAAACAGTATCTGCTCTCACTCCTGCTTGTCCCCAGAACCCTATGGGCCTCATCTTTGGATGACCTTTGATGACACAAGGATTCCAAGGTGAATATTTCTAGAATCTGTGTGTGTGCACTGTGTGTGTGTGCGTGTACACACAGCGCCCCTATATCTCAGGACTCATCCATGGAAGCTGGAGGAAATTGATCTTCTAAATTTTCCCTTTGACCTTTGCCTTCCTGTTACCCCATTGCTACAATGAATAATTTGAGGAATATAAAAATGTCCCCTAGAAGTAGCAGAAAATGTGATAGGATCGTAATAATGAAGTGTGCAGAATTATGAAATTAGAAGTGTCCAAAGTATATGAGGCAGTGCTCCTTTTGATAGTTCAGCATCTGGGTCACCTCTGTAGTTAGGGATAGCAGATGATATCCCTGTCTGCCCTGTTTCAGGAGGGAGAGGGAAATGAGGAGACTTCATGATCTTAAAGCCAGAGGGATCTAGGAAAGCCAATCCGTTTGCTTCTTGTACTTGTAAATATACAGTGTGTTTGTGATCCTATGGAGAAATTCCCAGTGCTCCCTTCACCTATGTAAAGCAGGCTTGATGATAGGGTCCCTGCCCAGTTCTGCACCCTCTCTTCTCTTCACTTACCTTTCTTGAGTCCCATACCCAGTCCTCTCGAAAATCCAACAGGTTTCTGAATACTCACGCTTCTGCCCAGGCACTGTCTGCCACCTGGAAATAAAGCATCTCAGCCAAGGATGCAAAACCAAAGGAAAACTTGCACCCAAGAGAAGAATTTCCAAAATTATCTACATTTTTAAAAAATAAAAGATAATTGTAACTTCACATACATTCGTAAGAAATAATATAGAGACATGCCTTGTACACTTTCCTCAATTTCCCTCATTTTTCAGATCCTTGGCACCACTGTCAAGACTATTCCAGTTCTGCTTTTGATACACACACACCCTCATAGACCGACTTATTTTCAGGTTTTTAACAGCTTTGAGATACCTTTGCTATATAAAAGTTGTAAATATTTAAGGTATACAACTTGATGGTTGAATACATGTTTATGTTGTGAAATGATCATCACAATCAGGCTAATAAACATATGCCTCACCTCTACATGGCTATCACTCTGTGTGTGTGTGTGTGTGTGTGTGTGTGTGTGTGTGTATCTCCCCATTTCCTTCTCTGCCCAGCCCGGACCACCACCATTCTAATATTTACTTACTAGTGTAACTGTTGCAGATCCTGCATATTAGTGAGATCATGCGGTATTTCTCTATATCACAGGCGGACTTTTTTTATAATTCTGGTGTTGCCACATACTGGCCCTTATCAAATAAACTAAATTTTATGAGCTATGTTTTCTCATTAAAAAAAAATGAAAATCACTTGATGAGTTATGGTTAAAATTAAGTAACAAGATATTTTAAATAATTGTTACTATTTCCTAACATAGGAGCAGTGATTTAGAATGATGTCTGTTAGTTTTCTGATTCCCTTTACCCTGTGACTTGGAAATAAATTATTTAAAAAACACATATTAGTTTACTTTCAAAATTATTGCTTTTGCTTTGTCTTTTTTTTAAAAACAGAAATTCTTTTTGTTTTTTTTTTAGATTTTTATTTGTTTATTTGACAGACAGAGATCACAAGTAGGCAGAGAGGCAGGCAGAGAGAGAGGGGGAAGCAGGTTCCCCGCTGAGCAGAGAGTCCAATGCGGGGCTCCATCCCAGGACCCTGGGATCATGACCTGAGCCGAAGGCAGAGGTTTTAACCCACTGAGCCACCCAGGCGCCCCTGCCTTTGCTTTGTCATAACTAATAGAATAACTTGCTTATGTAATTACAGACTTTTTAAAGAATTTCATCTGATTGCAAAATAAATATTTTAGCATTATAAGAGTTTTTTCTTATTGCCTTCATTGCTGCCCAGTCTTATTTCATAATTATAATAGCCTCTTCAACTGAATATACTAATGAAAAGTTAATATCCTCCCCTCTTTCTGCAGTAATTCTTTTTCTCTAGAAATCTCCTTCTATTTGCCTGGCTTTACTCAATTATTATTCATGACTATATGGGAAGAGTCCAGAGTACTTTGTGGGATTTCTCAACAATGTCCTAGGCCAAACTTTGATGTCTCCTGGTTTGCCTCATTCTTCCCAGTGAGCTGATGGACTCTGATAATCCTCTGGAATGAATAAAAGCAGGTTCTCCCTTCCTTTCTTCCAGAACTGGTCCTGCAGTGGTTCCTCATGCAGGCTTGGATGAAATCTGTTGACTCCTCGAAAAATCCAAACCAATCAACCTTTCTGAGTGAATACTGTAAATTGGCTTACTGGTTTTTAGAATTAATGCATATTTTATAACGTAACAAACTGCCAGATGTTTTTCAAAGTGGTTGTCCCTTTTTTCATTATCAGAGGTCAGAAAGGAGAAAGGATGATATGGTATGTGGTGGTGAAGCCAGAGATGTACAGTAGATTTGACTTTGGGATAGTCTATTTTTGCTCTATAAATCTTGCTGACAATTAGAGGGGAGTGCAGGGCTCCAAGTGTGTGTATATTTATGGGGAGTGAACAGGGGCAGGGTAGGTGAGTTGATTGTGAGGACCAAGAAGATGAGTTCCGAATACTTCTTCCTTTCTCATGCCTCCTACAAATATCATATCCATCCTTTTATTCCTTTTGAATCTCTGATTTGACCTCACATGGCCCCAAACACCTAAGCTTTCCCTCCAGACTTCGTGTGAGAAGTTTGTGTGAGGGCAAGAGCTTCTGAAATGTGAAGAAAGAGATTTTTGGCAGTACGGGGTGTAAAAGCTGACTTTTTAATGAGGATCTTTTCTCTTCAGCTCTCCAGAACTCCCTTACTTCTAAAATTCACATCCCAGTACCTGTTACGCATTTCTGAGTAAGTTGAGATTGGACAGCTTTGGGCTGTAAAACCTTGGCACAAGGTGTAATTTGAAAATTACACTTACATAGAGGACCTGATGATTTTGAGCTTGTCTGAGAAGAAATAGCAAAAAATTCATCTGGAAAATGTGGGAGGGAATCAGAGACCCAAGAGAAGATGAGAGGGTGGAAAGGTAAGGGGGTAGGAGGGTGGCTCTGGAGGATGTCCTGGGAACCACCTGTGAGACATTAGATTCAGGTGGGAGAAATCAGTGAAGAAATCAGAGCTTGCTGGTACAAGGAAACACGGGCTTGTGGTTGGAAACCTGAATGAACCTTACTTCTTCTCCTACCACCCAAAGTCTGTCTCTGGAGCTCACCGCATTGCTGTGATCCACATTCCAGTTTACTATGCTCCTGGGGATCAGGAAATAAAAAGTCCTCCTTAGGGCTTTGTGTCCCTCTCCATTTCCTATATCTCCTGTTGGGAAAGAATCTAAATGAAAGCTCTCCCACTTTGGACCCATGAATTTTAACTGTTTTCAGTCTGAAAAACAGAACAAAACCAAACACAGGCCACAGGAAGTAATGTGGTTCAATTGTGCTGGTACAGAATAAGTAAACAACAGGAATTGAGATAAGTATCTGAGTAAACCTTAAAAACAAAACAGAGCAGAATAGGAAAAATTGTTAACATTCTGCATAGGAATTAATATCAGGGTTCATACCAGAATTCACAAGCACCACAGCAATTATGTTGGTTGCAAGAGTAACAGTGGGATAGAACCATGATTATTGTTATCATGTTAAATGCAATTAAAATATTAGAGCTGTATAACTGTGTGTTTTTCTATTCAAATATCATTCCTTACTATGCAGCCATCAAAAACAAAACAAAACAAAACACCCCAAAATCTTGCCATTTGCAATGACATGAATGGAACTAGAGGGTATTATGCTAAGTGAAATAAGTCAGTCAGATAAAGACAAGTATCATATGATCTCACTGATATGAGGAATTCGAGAAACAAGACAGAGGATCATAGGGGAAGGGAGGGAAAAATGAAACAAGATGAAAACAGAGAGGGAGACAAACCATAAGAGACTCTTAATCTCAGGAAACACACTGAGGTTTGCTGGAGGGAAGGGGAGTGGGAAGGATGGGGAGGGTATGTGCTATGGTGAGTGCTGTGAATTGTGTAAGACTGATGAACCACAGACCTGTACCCCTGAAATGAATAATACATTACATGTTAATAAAAAGAAAAATCATTCCCTGTGTTCAGCACCTTGTAATAGAGCTGAGACAAAAAGGAACAACAGAGAAATCTTTCCTTCCTGCCTTCATAAAACTTACTGTTGTTTGGGTGCAGGGCTGTAGGAAAAAGGATACTTGATGATAGGATCATAAAACAAAGGTGATTAAAAATTGCCAGCTCTCAGAATATAATTTGTCCAAAATTTAGATGACTATGATTGCACTTGAACAGCACCACAAGTTTATTCATTATTATGAAAAACTTACTTTAGTATGGCTCAGTAATTATGCTTGCATGATTTTCAGTTCCTGCCTCATAGCTATAAGTGATTCAAAAGGAGTTTCTAAGCCATGATTACCTTTCATTTCGTGGGTTACAAACAATACCAAAATATCTGTGCTTTAATTCTCCAAGCATTGGTTTCTCAGTTGCCCTACGGGGTCTCACGTTGGCTCATGTGTGAAGTTTGCTGTGCTCTGCCATTCTGCTGGTCAGGGTCCATGGTGGAGCTTCCACCATCATGCAATTCCTCATCTAGAATGTCATCAGAACAAGATAGAATAATGGCACAAAAGTGTGTGTAGGAAATACAAGATGTTTCAGTCACAGAAGTGTGTGTAGGAAATACAAGATGTTCCAGTCCTGCCTCTGACTGAGATTAAAAAGGGCAAACTTTTCCCAAAGGAAGTAAAGAAAGAAAAATTATGGAGGTGTGTTACTCGGTAAAAGATTATGCTTGAATACTACCATGTATTAACCTCCATGTTCTCACCTGCCTCCTAGCTGTTGGGTAACAAGGCACTGACTTGGTTCTACTATGGTTAATTTCTGCAAGCCTTCCTTTTCAGACCTGTCTGCATAAGAAATAGAAACTAGTAGTTAATTGGCATACTCCTAAGATTCAACGGCATTTTAGAAAAATTTTCTCCATAGGCTCACACTGAAAAAACTTTTAAATTTGATTTTCACTATTCACAATGATGCCTGCTGATATTCACTATGTCTGCTCATATTTACAGAGCTTTATGACTGATTATCTTTCCTGTCACAGTCTGCATTGCAAGAGTTCAGGCGCCAAGCCTTTCCAGATCATTATTTTATCCTTTGTGGCTTGCCTGGGGCTTGAATATAGCATAAGCTCAACAAACAATTAGAGGATTAAATTGAAATGCAGAGTATTCAGGCTGTATCATTGTACTTCACATTTTTTTCTTACTCAAATATTCATGCTGGAGTAAGCTGGGGTAGGAGTAAGAATGTAGTGACTGGGGGCCTGGCTGGTGCAGGTCCTAGAACGTACCCTTTCCTGACACCCTATGTGGTGTTTTCTCGCTGCTATTGTTTTTTGTTTCTATTCTGCTTCCTTTCTTTCGTTTCCCCTTCTCAGATTTTAAGTTTCATTTCTACCCAGTTCCTGTAGGGAAACTCCCTTGTTTTCAGTTACCAGTTTTCTGGCTTGGTGAGTGAATCTTGCCCATACCTGCTTCTGATCTCCACGGAGCCAAGACTTCTCCACTTCAGCCTAAAGGTCTGTGGGGCAGTTTGTGAAGGCAGAGGGCAGGAAGTTTGGGAGGAACAAACTGAATGTATTTGTTTGAATTTAATTTGTGGTTCTGAAGCTGCTCTTAAAGCAGAGAGCCTGCTTGTATGTTTTGTGCAGAAGAGAGATATATTGAGTCTGGGGATGGCATGACAGCTGAAAAAGGAAGACTTAAGAATACTGAGACCCTTGTTTGCTTCTTGGAGGGATCATCATTATTTCTCAGGCTGAATTACTCTCATCTTCTTTCTATTCTGAGGTTTTGACTTTTCTTCCTTGCTAAGATGAGCCAGAGTAACTTTTTTTTCAGAAATAGAAAAATCTCTTCTTCTTTTCCTCCAGTGAAGTATGTGAGATTGGGCCCTGTTTTCCCTCTTCATAAAAGCCCAAGCTCTGGGGCTCCTGGGTGGCTCAGTGGGTTAAAGCCTCTGCCTTCAGCTCAGGTCATGATCCCAGGGTCTTGGGATCGAGCCCCGCATCGGGCTCTCTGCTCAGTGAGGAGCCTGCTTCCCCTCTCTCTCTGCTTGCCTCTATGTCTACTTGTGATTTCCCTCTCTGTCAAATAAATAAATAAAATATTTGGGGGGAAAAAAAAAAGCCCAAGCTTCTCGAGAGAGCCAGTAGAGACAAGAGTCCTTATCTGGACTTGTGGGAGGGAAATGGATCTTAGGGCCTGTGCCAAGGAGAAGACACTCTTGTAACTTCTCCTATTACTCTTCCTAAACTGATAATTTCTGAAAAGTTGTCCAGAACTTTCCTGATAAATCACCAGACTTTTGGTTAGCCTGATGAGAGAGGCTGGATGATCAGGCTGCTGTCCATCTCTGCAGCTCCCCCACAGTCACTTGTCTCTCTGGGGCTCCAGACACAGGGAATTTGTTCTCTTCTGAGTGAGCATAGCTTACTCTTACCTCAGCAGCACTCCAACACTCTGGTGTCCACTTCTGATTTAGAACTTGTCCTCCATCATCTTAGACATACTTTTCCATTGCTTTCTAGCTCAACTCCTTACTCCATTTTCTCTGCACAGAGCTAAGGAAAGGAGTTGGTAATTTCTCAGAAGGAACTCCATCTTAATCTTACCTCTTGAACACCTTATATCATATCTCTGTGTTACATAATATTTTGATGTGTACTTTCCTTTCCTCTCCCTTTTCAAAAGTCATTGGTATGTCTCTTACATCTAGACAAGGTTCATATCTGGTGTATATGAATTGTTTACTCAGGGGGCTAGTACAGTGTCCAATGGATGGGAGAAAATGGGCTTTAAATTTTTTTAAATACTTTTGATTAAATTCTCAAGAGCAAAAGCATATAACTGTGATGAAAAAAATTATATTAACACCTACTGAACAGTCAGTAAATATTAAGCATCTATAAAGGATTATATTCTGGGTGAGCAGAGAGAAAGTAAACAAATAACAAAAGAATGATGCAGTATAAGAAAAGACGAAAACAAAGAAACAATAGCATTAAAAAACAAAAAGACCTATCACAGGGCTCGGTATTTATGGTGTGCCCTGGTAAAAGGCTTTGCAGGGTTGTTGTTGTTGTTGTTTTTTTAATTATTATTATGTCCAGTTAGCCAACATACAGTACATCATGAGTTTTTGATGTAGAGTTCAATGTAGTTTGATGTAGAGTTCAATTCAGTAGTCACAGATAACCTGTGCAGGCTTTGCAATTTAAAATAGTTTTCAGGCTAGGTCTCAGTGTGGGAAGGTGATTTTCAGCTGAGTTTTCAAGGAATTGATGGATTTAAGATGGATTTTTGCCCAGAGTGATCAAGGAATGCATAAGGCAGCCAGTGTGGGTGGGGGAGGAGTAGGAGCTGGGCTGAGGGGATGACACCACAGAAGGGGATGTATAATGCGGACCTAAGTTGACCATGAAAAGAGTGACTCAAACTGAACGACATGTATTTGACTGGAGAAATAGTAAGATTAATGGATGCTTAAAAAAAATCATTCTTGCTGGTGGTGTGAACAGTGATGAGAGCAGATTGTATGAGATGAATGACAGTATCAGGGAAACTGGTGGGGGTACCTTTTCCTGGAATTCAGGTAAAAGACTTAGTTAGATGAGATCTAATTTGAGACAGACAGGGATGAGCCTACCATACCTTATGGACTCTAAAAGAATGATCTGTAGGTGGTTTGATTCTATTTCTACATCTGAAGAAAGGGAGTACTCTTATTTCTCAAGGATTTTTATATAAGGGATAAATAGGTCTAAGTGATTTATAATTTGCAACTGATTATAAAATTGTTAGTGATGAAATTACCTCCTGATTGTGGCCCTTGCTGTGTCTGTAGGTGTCTCTGGGGAATGAATTTGAAGACAGGGAAAGGCTCTGTGTGGAACAGGTGCATTGGGAGGTAAATTCTTCTGGACCATTAGAGAACTGCTAATAGATAGAAAGAAAAGCTGAAAAGCTGATGAGAAAGGTCTAAGCATGTACAGAGAGATGAGGAGATTCTAACTTTATGTATTCATGACACTTTGTGTTCCTGGGTATGATGCACTGTTCTAGGTACTGAGGCTCTGTCAGTGCACAAAACCATGCCTGATGTACATGGATTGCTTTTTAGGAGGAAGAGACAGACATTTAAAGATGCTATGTATTACATAGCAAAAATAAGAGAAATATAGCAAATATACAGCAAGCAATAGTATCAGCAGTTATGCTATAGAGAAGTGCAAAGCAGGTCCTGGTAAGAGGGCCGAAGAAGAGATTTATGAAACAAAAGAGTGAGTCATGCTGAGATGGGGGAGTGGTTCCCTGCAGAGGGACAAGCAAGTGCAAAGTTTCTCTGAGGCAGCAGTGGCTTTTGTACTTTTGACTTTAAGAAACTGGAAAGAAAGGCAGGATAGATGAAGCTCAATAGCAGCATCCTAGGTGAAAGAATTCAGTCTCAAAAGATCACGTTATAATTCTACTTATACAAATTGACCAGAAAAGGCAAATCTATAAAAACATATGATCAATGGTTCCCCAAAGCTCAGGTTCAGAATGGGGATGATGGCTAATGGCATTCAGTCTGTTTTCAAGTGATGGAAATGTTCTGAAATTGGACTGTGGGGAAAGTTATACAGTTGCCCAAGTTTGCTAGAATCATTGTATTGTACTCTTAAAATGAATGCATTTGATATAAACATAACTTGATAAAGTTGTTTTTATATTTTTTTGTTGGTGAATTAACCTTTTTTTAATTTTTAAATTTTTTTTTATAAACATATAATGTATTATTAGCCCCAGGGGTACAGGTCTGTGAATCACCAGGTTTATACAGTTTACAGCACTCACCATAGCACATACCTTCCCCAATGTCCATAACCCCCCTGCAACCCTCAGTTTGTTTTGTGAGATTAAGAGTCTCTGATGGTTTGTCTCCCTCCCGATCCCATCTTGTTTCATTTATTCCCTTCCTATCCCTCAAACCCCCAGCAAACTGAGGATTGCTGGGGGGTGGGAGGGTAGGGATAGGGTGGTTGGGTTATGGACATTGGGGAGGGTATGGGCTATGGTGAGTGCTGTGAAATGTGTAAGCCTGATGATTCACAGACATGTACCTCTGGGGCAAATAATACATTATATGTTAAAAAAAAAAAAAGGTGAGTCATACAAATATCACTGGTAGGATCACCCACACAGGAGAAGAGCAGTGCAAAAACCCAGGGGCCATAGTGGGTTTAGTGTATTTAACAGAGAGGATGTGTTTGAGGGTAGGGAAAAAAAAGACAGAAAAAAATTGATGGGTTGCACAAGATTCTTGGTAGGAAGGGCTTCAATACCAGTAGAAGAAGAGAAACTAGCAAGCTTGCCCTGGTGGGGTGAAATTTGTCATGTAACATTAAATGAGAGGAAAATGTTTACAATTATTATCAAGAGCCCTTTTCATTCTGCTACTGACCTATTCCTCTTGTTTGTTTTCTTTCCTTTATTGTATATTAATGTTTTGCCCATTCTAAATCTCTACATAATCAGTATCCTTTCTATTTCTGCCTTTCTTATCATGCTCCTTTCAACATTCCCTGTCCTGCAGGAGTCTGTGAGCAGGACGGGCCTCCACTGTCAGGACAGGAAGAAACGAGGGGAGCCCTGCAATGGATTTTCCAGCACAGATGAACATACAGAAGGAAGTGACCTGCCCCATCTGCCTGGATCTTCTGACAATGCCCCTGAGTCTGGACTGTGGCCACAGCTTCTGCCAAGCCTGCATCACTGCAAAGAGTAAGGATGCAGGGGTTCACCAAGGAGGGGAAAGCAACTGCCCAGTGTGCCAGTGCAAATACCAGTTTTGGAATCTCCGACCTAATCAGCCCCTGGCCAACATAGTGAAGAAAGTCAAAGAGAACATGAGCCTACGGCAGAAAAAGCTCTGTGAGCACCATGGAGAAAAACTCCTGATCTTCTGTAAGGAGGATGGGAAATCCATTTGCCAGCACTGTGCCCAGTCTGTGGAGCACCATGGTCATCAAATATTCTTCATGGAGAAGGTGGCCCAGGACTATCAGGTAGGCCCAAAGGAGAAAGTAGATGGGGCAGAAAATTACCTCAAGTGAATCCTTCACTTTTTAAAATTATTTTCTTCTCTTTGTCTTCATAGAACTGAGCTCTGCGATCTCTTTCCATATTCTCGTTTAGCTTCTGAGATTTATTTATTTTATTTTTTAAATTTTTTTAAAAGATTTTATTTATTTATTTGACAGGGAGAGAGAGATCACAAATAGGCAGAGAGGCAGGCAGAGAGAGAGGGGGAAGCAGGCTCCCCACTGAGCAGAGAGCCTGATGCGGGGCTTGATCCCAAGACCCGGGGATCATGACCTGAGCCGAAGGCAGAGGCTTTAACCCACTGAGCCACCCAGGTGCCCCTAGCTTCTGAGATTTAAAGGATATATTTATGCACTCTATCATTTGATCAGAAATAAGTCTAGGCTACAAAGCGAAGTTGGATGAGTGGCGAAATGCTCCCCAAGATAAATTCTGATTTCCCCTTTGAGCAGAAGGGTTTCTGGAGAGCATGGTTGGTTGGATGAGGGGAACCTCTCAATGAGATGAAAGGACTTTCCTTGCTGCAGGATCAATTCTTCCTCTCGGAAGAGAGATAATCAGGTTACTCTTGATCAAGGGATGGTAGCTTGCATCACCCAGGGATGCAGAGTATAGTAACCTCTTCAGATTTTTGTCTACATCCTAGATTCTAATCACCAGTTTCATTTCTGTAACCTGGTCTCTTCTGAGATGAGTCTGATTTCTTCCCTCTATCCAGGTGCTAAGAAAGCTCATAGCTTAACTCTGGTGATTCTTTTCTCACAGGAAAAGCTCCAGGCAGCTCTGAAGAAGCTGAGGAAGGAGCAGCTGAAAATGGAGGAGTTGGAAGCTAACATCAGAGAGGAGAGAGCTTCCTGGAAGGCAGGAAGAGATATTTCCTGAGGGAGTACAGGAAATATTCTGTCTCTATTTTCTGAGACAGAAAACTGGCAGCACCTCAGTCCATTCACAAGGAGGCCCCTTTCTCTTTGTTACCTCAGATTAATGAGTTTGGGGGCTTCTCAATTGGTCTTCATTTCACTCCTTTCCTGTTGAGGGTTGGGTGCCAGAGAGGATATATATCACAAGTGAAACCAAATATTTGGAGGTGAAGACATGGAAGAAAGCAATGTAAAAACGACTCATGAATCCCATGTCCAGTATCCATCATCATGTCTGAGGCACGAATACTTCCAGAAAACACACCAAGGAAAGCCCAGTGTTCCCTATTTAGAAGCTGTGGGTGGAAAGGGTTCCTAGGCAGTGTGGCATGATTACCCAGGACAGGTGTCTGTAATCCCAGCCTCTTCCAGGTGTCGCTTTGTGTCTCAGGGTGGGCCTCATTAAAGCAGACTTTAATATATTCCTTTGGGAGAAACTCAGGAGAAAATAGTGGGGAAATGGTTTTCTCAGTAGTTGTTCTCTGACTGTTCCCTTCTCTTTGAGAAGTCCCTGAAGAAAATAGTTCTTGTCTTGAACCCAGGGCCAGACAATGTAAGCTCTTGGCCAGACAGACTGACTGCCTCTTTCTCTTCTCATCCCCAAAGAATCATATGCAGAATGAGAGACAAAGGATTCTGAAAGGGTTTAATGACATGAGAGCCACCCTGGACAGCGAGGAGAAGAGGGTGCTGCAAAAGCTGGAGGAAGATGAAGTGAATGTGCTGGATAACTTGGTAGTGGCCAGAGACCAGCTGGCCCGGCAGAAGCAGTGCTTAAGGGAACTCATTTCAGATATTGAACATCAGATATGGGGGTCATCAGTAGACACAGTGCAGGTAAGGCTTGGGTTGGAGCTCCCATATCATGAGACTCAGGGTAAACAGAGAGACACTATTTTCTTCTTTGCTGGGTCCCCAAACTTGCTTCCTCATGGCGACATTCAAGGCTCTTGGGCCCCTCAGTACACCTTCTGTGTCATTTCAAGGATCATAGGGATAATTCAAAGTATGAATGACAAAGAAAATTGCCATTGTTCATATTTACGAAAGGCAGTGCAAAAAATTTGGAGAGAAATTCTTCATAAGCTCCCATTATCTGTCTTCTTGCATTTGCAAGGCATCTCTTCACTAAGTTTAATCAAATACCACAAATCTCTTATGTTTGATTTTCTTGTTGTTGTTGAGTCCAGACTGCAAAACCTGTGGTTTTGATTTGCATTTCCAAGTGTAGACCAATAATGTTGAACATCTTTCCATGTGGGTTATTGGAGATTTGTATATCTTCTTTGGAGAAATATCTATTCAAATTCTTTCCCCATTTTTCCAATTGGGTTGTTTGCTTTTTATTGTTGAGTTGTAGGAGTTTGTTGTATGTTCTCTATACTAATACCTTATCAGATATATGATTTGCAAATATCTTATCCCTTTTGTACATTGTTTCTTCACTGTCTTCCTGGTATCCTTTGATGCACAGAAATTTTTAACTTTGGTGTGGTCCAACTTAGTTATTTTTATTTTATTCCTTGTGCTTTTTTTCCTGTCATATCCAAGTAATCATTATAAATTGAATATTGTGAAGATTTTTCTTTTTCTTTTCTTCGAACAGTGTTATACTTTCAGATCTTAAGTTTAGATCCTTAATTGCTCTTACATCATAATTTATATGTGATATTAGTCATCTATGTTTAATATTATTATAACTGTTGTATTATATTGAGCCTTTTTGGGGAGAAATAATTTGGTAAAAGGGTGAGGAGATGGCAGTGAAGGGATGGGCTGTATGGGACATCTGTCCAATCTTAATTCAATTAATTCATTTTTTTTCTTGGTAACAACCTCTCGAATTACCCATTAAGGAACCATCCTCATCCTCAGTCCATGGAGTTGGTTAGGGTTTATAAAATCGGTAGCATCAGGGATGTATGTGTCTCTCAATTCTAGGTAAATCAGAATATGAGATTCCCATATGCTTACCAATGATGCAGTACTTATTTTAAGATAAGGACCTGACCCAATTTAGGTCAATGATTTTTATGCCTTAGAATTTTACTATCTTGACTAGAAAGAGAGGTTCCCTTTTTCAGCAAGTAATATATCAGGGATTATCATTTAAAGCAGGAGATTCAAGTTGATTCCATACAGAGTCTAAAAAGAAAGCCAATATTGCAGGTGGGAAATAGAATTTGAGAAGAACAGATTCTGATGACAAGATTTTCATTTAAAAACCTATCTATGACTAAAGTTACACCTGCCCCGGAATTTATTCTTCTTTCTTTCTTTTTTTCCATTTTATTTTATTTTATTTCTTTTTAGTGTTGCAGCATTCATTGTTTATGCATCACACCCAGTGCTCCATGCAATACAATTCTTCTTTCTTTTAAATTTAAACCAGTTTTAGTCATATACAATAACAAAAAAGCCTAATACAGAGAATAAAACTTTATCTGAGGATCTAGAGCCAACTGGTGGCCAAGACTTTGTTGGTATAAAAGGGTTAGGCTGGAGAGAGGGAAACCAAATATATTGGTACATTTCTGTTCAACAAATTAGGCAAATAACGGCTATGCTGGGAGATGGCTAAAAGATTTTGAGGCTATAAACTGGACTGGCTTAATACAATATTGGAATTCAGAGTAGAATATTATAGTTTCTGAAGCAGTGACTGAGTAGATATTGGTATCATTTTGGACAGTGGGATGTAAATAGTTGGGAAGTAGTAAGCTACATTTTAGATTTCCTCAGGTTCTGGTTCCTGTGGCTTATTTCGTGCTTAAAAACTGGGGAGAGTAACTGTAGGTAGTATAGAGGACATATATAGAATGAGTAGAGGGAAGTAGAGAGTAGAGAGAAACATTTGTTTGAAGTTCTTGATTACTTGTACCTGCAGTGAAAGAACTATTCTTATTAATTCCTCATCCTTGACTCTCCAGAGCCTTGAATGATGTCTGGCTAATATGGCTTTCACCTTTATTTCTCTCTAGAATACTTAAAAGCATAATGAATTAATGAGGTCTCCTCATGAATGTATTTTTTTAAATGTCAAAGTCTCTTATCTACTTGTTAAATATATCACATCTCCAAGTACTAGAAATCATCTTTCTAACATCCTTACATGAGCCCTTGGGATGGTTGATCTCGATCTTATCTCTATATTTCATCCTCCATATTCTGATAATCTATTTATTCACCTCATACCAAAGAGCTTTAGGGGTCTAAGGTGGAGAAAACTTTTTAATTTAGGAGATCTTATAACTCTTGGAGGGTTGCCGGACAAAATACAGGATGCATAATTAAATTTTAATTTCAGAAAAACAATAAATTGTTTTCTTGTAGTAGAAGGGTATTCTGGTATCCTAAATATTGCAAGAAGTGTACTTAAACTAAAGTATCTTAAATTAAATTTTAATCAGCCATTTTTATTTTCTAAATATGGCAATCCTATACATGACTCATTTTTTCTCTCTTCTCCCCAGGATATGATTAATGTCATGAAAAGGTATGTGTGGGAGACCAGGTATGGTCCTTTTTTTATGTGAGGACAGAATGATAGCCATGAGAGTTATCTTGGGATCAATCAGAATAAAAAAAAGAAGTCACCGAGCTGGGGAATTTGGGAATTATATCATTACAAATTTTTTATCACAGATGAAGATTTTCAATGGAATTGGGTGGTGGGAGGTCACAGAGCTAGGGCCAACGAGATCATGATTTCACTCATTCTGGTCAAACCTGTCTCTGCCACAGTTTGTTTCCCTATTTCATGGGTGCCTATCTTATTTCAGAAAAGACCCTATCCTCCCTCTGCCAAGCCCCCAAATTTTCCACAAGGACAGCTCCTCTGCATTTATTTTCTTCCTGATATTAGAAGAAACAAGGTCTTTCTAGTAGTTTTATTTGCACTTCCAAAAAAAAAGTCTCTAGTCTTGGGGAACAGTGACTTCATCCTGATGCCAATAATTAATCTCTTCTTGCTTACATATGTTAGCATCTTGTAGAAAATATGCTATTTTGTCTGAAGTTGCCTACCCACTTGGCAGCATCAAGGTCTTCCTAAACACATGAAATTCAGACCACTATTAATATGGTTGTCGTAACTTCTTCTTTTCCAGATGTTTGTAATGTTTCCCCAGAGAATGTAACCTTAAATATTATTATCTGGACATCTGTACTGGGATAACAGGCTTTGGAGACCCTTCACACTTTTAATACAGGAGCTCCATACTTGATAACCTAAATCCTTCCGTAGCCAAGCTCTGGAGCTTCTTATTGACCACATGCCTGGGAACTCACATCTCTGGCCTGTCCCTGGTAGAACCACTAAGATGGCAATGACTTCTTCATATATCAAATAATTTTTTTTAGAGGTATCGATACCTTTTAAAGGCACCATTATTTCATCTAGCTTTATTATTAAAAGATAGAGTATGTGGTTAATTTTTCCATTTTAGGAGGAAGAACATGAGTTTCTTTGAGGTGAAGACCTTCTGAAGATCACACAGAGGGTAAATGGAAAGGTAGACATGAGCATATTCCTTCTGGTTGCAGCATCAGGGATCTCCCCAACACCCCCTTCCCCAGGATCTCCAGTGGAGAAGATTCAAGTGCGTCAGTGGAGCAAAAAGTAAGGGAAACAGTGGTCTTGCCGAGACTTAAGGTCAGAAGTATGGGGTGATCAATTTTTGTCTTCTCTAGGAGTGAGAGGTGGGCCTTGAAGAAGCCAAATATTGTTCCCAAGAAACCGAAGAGTACATTCCGAATTCCAGATCTGAGTAGGATGCTGCAAGTGTTTAAAGGTAAGGGGAATCAGAGGAAGGTTGTAGGTATGGAATTCTTTTAGTATCAGGGCAAAATAAGGGGGAGGATGTTTCTAGATGAGAGAAGATGGAGGCCTGACAAGGAGAGCTAGATCTCTTATGCTGAAAGACCTAAGGGGGAATGGGCAAGGTGTCTGGTTCATTCACCAGTTTATAGCCTCACAGGGCTCCCCTCCATACCCCCAGCCTAGTGAGAAGATAGGTATCAGTGTTTACTCCTTTGTTTCTAACAACATCATTAAAACTTTTGTCATTTCAGAGCTGACAGAGGTCCAACGCTACTGGGGTAAGAAGGAGTTACAGGTTCTTCAAATCACTATATTATGATCCCTTTTTAGACATCGTGGGTACTATCAGGTCCCATGATCTTAGCCTCATGTATTCCTCCCCAAACATGCAGGGATACAACAGTTCGTAAGTGTTCTACTCATCTCTGACCCACCACATAAGTTCCCCCAGTCCATTCCTGATATCCTACCTCACAGTGTCACAAGACACACCTACTCTGTATCCATCACCTGACCCTCTCATTTTTTCCTACAGTGGACGTGCTGCTGAAGCCAGTCAATGCTATTTCGAATATTGCCATTTCTGCTGATAAAAGACAAATGACGACTGTGCGCAACTTCTCTCTTAAAAATGTATTTCTATGTGATTTCTCTGCTTTTGATGTTTTGGGCTACCAACATTTTTCCTCAGGGAAGTATTACTGGGAAATAGATGTGTCTGAAAAGATTGCCTGGATCCTTGGGGTGTATAGTAAAGCAAGAAACCTCAAGAGAAAAGAGAGCTCTGGGTTTGTTTTTGATCCAAATGTAAATCATCCAGATGTTTACTCCAGATACAAACCTCAGTTTGGCTACTGGGTTATTGGGTTACAGAATGAATCTGAGTATAAGGTTTTTGAGGAGTCTTCCACCTCTGATCCCAAGATCTTGACTCTTTTCATACCTGTTCCCCCCTGTCGTATTGGGGTTTTCCTTGACTATGAAGCACGTATTGTCTCATTTTTCAATGTTACCAACCATGGGTCACTCATCTACAGGTTTTCTAATTGTCAGTTTTCTCATACTGCTTATCCATATTTCAATCCTTGGAATTGTCAACGCCCCATCACCCTGTGCCCACCGAGTTCCTAAACTTTCTCAGTCCCTCACCCACTTCTGTGTAGCACCCCTTGTCCTGGGGTTCATCTAAAACTGAGCTCATCTGCACCATTCTGAACATGTTTTCCTTCTTTTCTCCATCTTTCATTTTAGAATGTTTTTGAGATAGTCTGCTAGGACTGCTGTCACAAAATGCCACAGAATGGGTGGCTCAAACAACAAAAATTTCTTGTCTCACAGTTCTGGAGGATGGAAGTCTAAGACCAAGGTGTCAGCGAGTTGGTTTTTTCTGAGGGCTGTGAGGGAAGAGTCTATTCCTCACCTTGTAGATGGCTATCTTCTCATCTTCCCACTGTGCATTTCCATGTACCTAAATCTCTCTTTTTCTAAGGACACCAGTCAATTGGAAAAGGACCCACCCTGATTACATCATTTTAATTTAATCACCCCTGTAAAGACCCTATTTCCAAAAGGTCACATTCTCAAGTATTGGGGGTTAGGATTGTAACATATGAATTTAGGTGGAACACAAGTCAACTCAACAGTCTTTTATACATCCCTACCATGCAGTGAAAGCTTGAGCTTTTTCTTCCTAATATTTTGTCTTCATTAGGGGAGAATGATTTATTTTTCCTTATTAGTTTTTGCTTAGTATTGGGAGAGAATGCTTACTTGTAAAGGGAACACATCTAATCCCTTTTATAGAAAGAGCAGTATTGCTGTACCTCCTCTGACATCTCCTTTCCTCATTCCCTCTTCTGTTTAAGGGAATTAACAAAGGAAAAATTATAAATTCTATCCAAGTGCATAGGACATAGAACAGTGCATAGGAATCTGCCACTAGGTAATGAATCCTTCAGAATGTGTTGCTTTACCAATAACATCCCTTTATGTATCACAGAGTTAAAGCAGAAGTGCATAAGTAAAATATATACTAAGAGTAGATTTTTGGTACTAAGAGTTTCTAAGGTCAAATCTTGTCTCTTTACTTATAAGCTGTGTAAATTTGAACAAGTCACTTAGCACCTCTTGGTCTCATTTTCCTAAAAAAATTGATGTTAAAGATTGTACCTATTTCGTAGGGTCACATTGAGAAATCAAATTTTATTAGAGGTGAAGCACTTACCTAAGAGTCTTATATGTAAGAATAAATATCTGCTATTGCTGGAAAAATATAAGCTGTATCAATGAGAACTTTTTTTTTTTTGGTTTGGATTTGGTCTTGCTTTAATAAATGATAATTGAGTCTATTGAAGTCTCATTTCTCAGGTCCCCAAATCCCATGCAGACAGTATGAGTTTTCATGATGTGTCCTATAGAGAGGGTCAGGGCTAGGTTCATCTGTGCTTATGAGAGACAGTCTTCTGGTCCTCAGTCTTTTTCCTCGTGGTGCAACACATGAATATGCCACTGCATTTACCACCCTCTGCACCTTTCACCTGCTTCTCTGCCTTCTCTCCCTTCTCCTTCTCCCCCTTTCCCTTCTCCCCCTACTCCTTCTCCCTCTTCTACCCATTCTCCTTCTCCCCCTTCTCTTTCTCCATCTTCTTCTCCTTCTCCTTCTTTATAGAGAATATGAATGAATGATAAAACTACCTAGGAGAGTGAAAACACAGATTGTTCTTTGAGAAGCATGCTTTATAAATTAGGACAGGCTCATTGCATGGAGCACTGGGTGTGTTGTAAAACTATGAATTCTGTTACGCTGAAAAGAAATGAAATTAATAAAAAAAAATAAAAAATAAATAAATAAATTAGGACAGGCTATGCCACTATACAAAATTTGAATCAAGATTTGCAGGACATGACAGAAAGATGAGAATCTTGGCCATGCTGGATGAAAATGAATAAGCCTGGCATGGGAGCAATGTATATATCTGTACATGTCTATATATGTGTGTGTGCATATATACATGTGGGTATATATACATATAATCATTTGTATAAATACATGTACATATATTAACATTATCCTGGTTAGTCCTAACAAATATCCTAAGAGAGAGAAATTTACATCAGGAGATTAAAAGAATTTATAAAGTGAAAAAAAAAGGAGTTTATAAACCATTAAAATTTTCTCCTATGGTCCAAAGGCTAATGAATAGGAGAGGCAGAATTAGTACCAGTTGTGTGTTACTCCAGCACCTGTGGCTCTCCTGTGCACCACACCACAGAGAAGGCAGCAGCCTGACTCCCAAGATGGGGGGAAGAAGGGAGAGCCAGGAAATGTTGCCTGCAGGGGAAGCCTGGTGCATCTTAGGGAAAACCTGAGGGGCCATGAAATGCAATTTGATATGCTCAGTGCATCTAGTCTAAATGAGACAGAAGTAGGTCATGACCATAGGCAATATTATGGTGAGCTTCTTCATGGTCAGCATGTTACTGCAGATGACATGAAGAAAATATCCCCACCCTTTGTGTAGATGGTGAATGTCGCCATTGGAGGTCTTAAGGTGGGACTCTGAAAACAGATCAAATTTTGTATAATGATGATATAGCTCCTTTGCGGCCCTTATCAAATTAATGAAGTTCTATGGGATTCAATTTCTCCTGTATAAAATAAATAAAAATAATAAAACTTACCTGATGGGGATGTTGTGGGATTAAAATACTAGGATATTTGCGATAACCTGCTGTTTTCTAGCACATAAGCAGTGCCCCAGAGTCATGCCAATTTGTGCTTTTTATTGGTTTCTTTTCTGACTTGAAATAAATGATTTTAAGAAAGCACATTCATTCATTTTAAAATCATTAACTTTGCTCTATTTCAAGAAATAGAATAATTTGAGTAACAAAACACAGTCTTTCAAATTTCCTTCTATTAAAGTAAATATTAGAGTATTGTAAAAATAACTTCATTCTCCTCATCTCCTATAATCATAGTAAGCTCCTTCAACTTAATGTATTAGGTAAAAATGTATTCATATTCTCCTGGTTTGCAACAAACTAACACAAATTCACTGATGGGCTTAATTTTTAGGCTTAAAAGAATGCACAGTTACTCTATCACAGTTTCTGTGGATCAGCAGTCTGGGCAGTTTCGCTGGGTTCTCTCCTTTAGCATCTCCCTGGGATGTGTACAAGGTGCTTCCTGAGATACAGGCGAGAGCAGGGAAGGGCCTGGATCTAAACTAACTTGGGATTTTGGAGCATTCAGTTCCTTGCACTTGCAAGACTGAGACCCTCAGCTTGTACAGAGGGTCCAAACTTCCATAGGAAACTCATAATGTGGCTGTTACTTCTTCAAGGCCAGCAGGAGAAAGACAGAACCTCTAGGGAGACAGCCTTAGATAATGTCACCTACCCACTGTAGTGACGGCCCATCACCTTTGCCACATTCCGTTGACCACAAGGAATTCACAAATTCTGCCCTCTCTCTAGGGGAAGGGATTGCACAAAGTCATGAACACCAGGGGTCTCTTCAGGGAGAGGGGTTTAAAGACAGCTAGGGAAACTGTCTCCCAGCCACTGCCCAGGGCCCTCTGCCATGTGGGGACAGCCCATGGGCTTCCAGGAGCTGAATGACTGTACACAGGCCCCAGGCCCTGACAGGCACTCTGCAGGGGAGGCAGATGCTGATACTTCAGAACAAAAAGAAAGAGTGTAGAGCCCTTTGGAATCCATTCACCGAGCCACCCTAAAGAGATGTTAGAGCCTTAATTAGATCCTCTCTGGAGGTAGGCAATGTTGCTGTAGTTTGTAAGCATGAGAGGCACTGTGTGGTGGCCTGAGTGCAAGCCCTGTCCTTGAGAGGGCATTAGCGGCCCTGACAGCAGCTGCTGGCCCAGCAGAACACCAGCAGCAGTCACGTGCTCCCCGGCATGGCCAGCAAAGCCTGGGGGAGGCTTGGGCTCAGCTCACATAAGTCTGCCCCTTCTGTGCCACCTGCTTTCCAGTCCCTACCTGTGTCCCAATCCTGAGGGCCACCCCTGTGACTCATCCAGGGACCAGGCCTTCCTGTGGTCCCCAGGGTGGTGGGAGGGCCCTGCCACTTTGCCCACATGTTTCTGTTTTCAGATATAAAGAAGACTAGGAGTTCAATGGATGGCCCTCTGTCCCTAGTAAGGACCAGATGTTCTTTGACAAGGTTAGAACTCAATAGGAAGATTAAAGAGAACTGCATTTTTTAGGTATTTTATAGAGCCATGCACTGGTTACTGTGATCCCTGGCAGCAAAATGAAGGAAAAACAGATAATAGTCTCTGATTTGGGGTCTGAAGCCACCACCATTTAAAGAAAGTAAACTATTCAGGACACTTGTTAAAGATGGAAGGTAAGGAGGACTTTATTCCAAGGGGGCTACTAAAATGGGGTTCTGTAGTGGGGAAGAGAGATTAGCCCAACTTTGAATGCAATAAGGGAAAGTGAAGATTTATAGCCAAGGAGCAGGATCAGATGTTAGTAGATGGAAAATTACTAATGTTACTAAGAAAATCACTAAAAGGGTAAATATTGCTGAAATGACGAACAGAGTTTTTGTTGAAGGCAGGCCAGGGCGATAAGATGTTGAAGGGTGTTCTGACCAGGGGTAGGAATTTCTAGAAAATGCAGCAGTATTCTAGACAATGCAGAGAAGGACACCGGAAGCCTGAACGTCTGGGCCCAGCTGAGAAGAGAGTTCAGAGGATCCTGACTGAGTTCGGTCAAGGAGACAATTGTTACCACCCAAGACTTCGCCCAAGCCTGACAATGGGCAGGTGTCTCTGGGCCTCTGCAGCCTTCTATTGTGATGTACTCCACTGCTGAATGTATTACTGGTATTGATAAATTGTCTGTGCACATCTTTGCTAATCCTTTGCACCCAAGCCACCATAGGGATGTTTTTGTGGGGCATGTGGAGGACTGCAAACCTCCCTGATTTGGGGGCTATAGCAAATGGCCTGGCTGTTTCACTGGGCCTCTAGAGAACTTTAGGTTGGCATATAAAACAAGCCTCCCCATGGAGATGGGGCATTTGGAGAAAAACCCGTTCTGTTCCTACTAAGTTTTTATGATTCATATGGATGCTCAGCAGAGAGGACCCCACACTTGTCCAAGGGAACAATCAGTGAGCAGAACCTGATTGTCAACTAAATGTGGAGACTAAAGTGTCCTCCACCCCAGAGCCAACAGGATGTGTCCAATCTTCTGAATTCAGGTGAGGATGGCCTTGGAAAATCTAGGCACCATCTTACATCAGGCCTAGCCACACAGACTGCCGGGGGAGAAGAAGATGCTGAAGGAGTGCAAAAAGCCTGTCCCATCCCACCTCTCAGACTACATCACTGCCGAAGGACAGATTCCCCAGACTAAGGGGCAGAGTATATTGTTGGCAGGTAGAATGCCCTGCCCCACATCAAACCTCATGGCTCATCAGAGGATCTCATCCGGTCCTGCCTATAGTTGACATTTTCATTCCATGTGTCCTGGCCGTACCATGATTTCCACTGACTCAAGCCCCACTCTCCAGACCCTACAATGTCATATTTGTTTCCTGTTGTCTCTGATAATGGCCCTGGGTTTGCAGCCCAAGTTACAAATCATGGACCTAATCATGGACCTAATCATGGGACATGTAGTGGACTCTTCATGCTTCATGCCACACTTAAGCCACAGGGGAAACTGAGAATTTTAATGGAGAGTTAATGGGTGGGATTTTGCAGCTGATGGTAAGAGATAAGACAACCCCAGCCTGGACTACACATCTCAGACAAACAATCTGGCTTGTCAAAGCAGCAGTTCCCCCAAAAGGACGTTTCTCACTTGAACCTCAAGTTTG
The DNA here is from genome assembly GCA_004024625.1 of Mellivora capensis. NCBI lineage: Eukaryota > Metazoa > Chordata > Mammalia > Carnivora > Mustelidae > Mellivora > Mellivora capensis. Next base: position 28,228 of record PISX010009427.1, read on the forward strand.
GTCAGGTTGTTGCTCCTTTCCTTCAATTGTATATCCTTCTGTTACAATTTTAACATCTCAGTGTTTGTGGAGGACCCTACAAGGGCCATCGAATCCCTTCAACCCCTTTCTAAAGATTCAAGCAGATTAATATGACAGCAAGGGATGAGAGATTTAAGACTTTTGTGCTAACCAATCCTTTAACATGATGTGTCTTGCTGATTAAGATGGAAAAAGTGGTTTTCTGTATAAATTCTTTTGTCACTTTACATACAATCTTTCTGGACTAAAAAGTTTGGATGAAAATAGGGAATTTTAAGAAATATGAAGTTCATTTTTAAAAAGCGACACATTGTTAGCAACAACACAGGAAAATGAATAACAAACAACAGAAAAAAAATCATAAAAATCTGGTATCTACGGAGGCATGATAGAGGGGGAAAGATACCAGTGGTCTTTCTGATCTTTCAGAATGGACCCTGAAAGCTTTGCCCTGTTCCCGACTTGAAAGCTTGGGGTACAGCCTTTCTGAGCTGTTGTGAGGACTTCTGGATTCAGACTGACTGTGGGGCCAGCAGTCACTCAACAGAGCACACAGATGTCATTGATGCCATGAGGCTGATGAACTGGTACCATGCACAAACCAGACTGAAACTGACCATCTGTGGTTGTACTGAAACCATTCAGTTCTAAGCAGAATTATTCGGTCTGGACTGGGAACTACAGGGCAGGAGCTTGGTCAGCCTGTTGCACGATGAGTAGATGTCCTGCTTGGGGTGCCCTCACTCTGTAAACCCTGTTTCTAAGGTGACCACATGGGCCCCCTGGGATTATACTCCTTGTATGTGAACCTGACCATCCTGATCTCACCTCAGTCCCTCTGAACGCTGTGCTGTGCCCAAAGCCATGCCATGCTTGACTCAATGCCTTGGACCAGACAGTAAAGGATTCCTATAGAAATAGGGAGAAAGCGTTCTGGCTCTCTAAAGTAAACCCTACTGGCTATGAGACATCTTTTTCTGGCTTGGTAACTGTGGAGACTCGTGGTTACATTCAATTCTTCAGACAGGTCTCATCCTACTCAGAGGGTTCTTGATCCTTGTTGGGCCCCCTGTTGCCTCAGACTAATTACACAGGTCTCAAAAGAAACCCTCCAAGTCACGCCCATTAGGGTTTGTGATGGGGCAGCCTGTTTCTAGATTGGGTCCTGAAAATTTAAGGAAGAAATGAAGGATTTTAGCTCAGGCCGACATCCTATGTGTAATTTCTCAGGCCCCTCCCTTGGCAATTCAGAAAACTCTACTTCACAGGGCAGGCCTCCCAGGACAAAACCCCCTTCCCACACATGATGTGGTGCACAGCCATGTATGGCAGTCTCAGGATAAAGCTGTGGTCAGGGACCTGGCCCCCTTGGCAGGCCACTTTGTGCTAGCCCAGAAGCCTTCACTTGGCGGTCTCCTTATTGGGAAACCGGGAGGACACTTTACTAGGGCTCAGTTCTCAGTACTCTTCCTCTCCTAGCCCTTCCCTCTTCAAGTTCCCTCAGGCATGGGCTTCATAAAACAGCAGGAGATTTTCATTCAGGGTTCTTTGGCAGTGAGACAACCCCGTGTCTGCACTGATCTCTCTGACCCCAGAGGGGGAGATGGAATGAGGTAGTTGGCACTGTTAAAATCAGTAATAGATTCAGCCTTTGTCTAAGCAGACAAAACCAGTTTAGCCATGGAAAGTTGAATTTAGCTTATTTTGCAAGGCTACCTTGATCTGGGTCACTTTTTGCTTATGCTTTTGGAAATCATAAGCAAAACTTGAACCGTTCTCCCCGGGTTGATATCAGGTAACCACTGATCAATTCCCTGCAATTTATAAGGAAATTCTAAAATTATAACCAATGACTGTGAAGAATCAACAGTGAAAGCTTTCCCCCATACAAGCTACTTCATACACTCCATGCCTCAAACCATGTTTTGGTTTGAGTGCTCCTGGTTTGCAAACCGTCCTTTTGATGTGTGCATGATAAACTTCTACTGATGACCGCTTCAGTAATTCACCGGTTTTAGTTCTGTTATTTATGGGCGTGAAGAGCACTTCCTCCTGTTTGAGTCTCTTCCTGATGCGACTAAAGTCTTCACCATTACTTTCATTTTGCCTTATTGCTTTTAATCAGCTACTCTCATGCCTGATTGCTTAGCCCTCCCCAGATCTTCTGAGCTCCAGATCCTCTCATCATCCAGGTGTCCGTTGTCAGGCTTTGCCCTTTGCACTACCTCTGATTTTCTTTGTATTTGTTCCAATTAAGGTCTTTCATAAAATGAGGAACTTTTTTTTTCTAATATCGCTTTAAATATTTTAAAATATATATTGTTTTCCTTTACTTTAAATTCTGGAATCCCAATTAAATGTGTATTATTTCTCTTATTTTATCCCAGAAGTCACTGAGACTGTTTTCTTTTTTTCCCTCTTCCATTTCAAGTTGGATTTTTTCCCCTCTTTATTGTGATATAATGGACAAATAAAAATTATATATATTTAAGGTCTACAAAATAGTGTTTTGATATATGTATATACTGTGAAATGATGACCACCTCAAGCTGATTAATATATCTGTCACCTCACAGAGTTACTTTTTTTGTGTGGTGAGAATACTTGAGATTTATTCTCTTAGCAAATTTCAAGTATACAATACAGTATTTTAAAAACATTTTATTTGTTTATTTGAGAGAGAGAGAGAGAGGACATGATCAGGCAAAGGGTAAATGAGGAGGCAGAGGGATAAAGAATTTGAAGCAGACTCCCCCACTGAGTGTGGAGCCCCACAAGGGACCTTGATTCCAGGACTTCAAGATCATGACCTGAGCTGAAACCCAAAGTCAGATGCCTAACCGACCATGCCACCCAGGTACCCCTACAACACAGTATTATTAACTATAGTCACCATGCCCTAGATTAGCTCCTCAGAACTTATCTGCACTGCATAACTATGAGTTTAGACCCTTGGACCAACATTTCATTTCCCTCAGCCCTCAGCTGCTGGCAACTATAACTCCCCCACACATGCACATGATTTGAAGTTATCTATGGGAAAGTTATTTTATTTTAAAAAATGATTTTTTTTGTTTCTCAAATTGTTTGAACCTCTTATACTACTTTGGGTATTAACTTCTTATTAGAGACATGATTTGCAACTGTTTTTCCCCATTCCCATGCCACTTGTAATTTTTCACTTTTGTTTCCTGTGCTTTTGGTGTCATATCCAAAAAAAATCAGGACCAGATCAATGACAGAGAGATTTTTCCCTATGTTTTCTTCTAAGAGCTTCATAATTTCAAGGTATATAAATAAGTGTTTATTCCATTTTCAGTTGATTTTTGCATGTAAGTGTAAGATAGGGGTCCAGTTTCCTTCTTTGGCAGGTGGGTATCCAGTTTTTTTTTCTTTTCTCAGACTGGATAATTGTAATTAATCTATCTTCAAATTCCCTACTCTTTCTTCCCTCATCTCTTATCATTCCCTTAGCCTATTTAGTGGTTTTAAAGTTTCAGTTATTCTTTTTATAGTTTTAGACTTTTCATTATTTAAAAATAATTTTTATTTTTCTTCTGAGATTTCCTCCTTATTCATCAGAAACCAATTTATCCTGTGTCTTTGACTATAGTTAAAGCAGCTGCTTTAAATTTGGCCACTGGGGTGCCAGGATGGCTCAGTCAGGTAAGCATCTGCCTTCTGCTCAGGGTCCTGGGATAGAGCCCAACATCTGGCTCTCTGATCATCTGGGAGCTTGCTTCTCCCTCTGACCCTCCCCCCACTCATGCTCATTTTCCCTCTCTCTTTTAAATAAATAAATAAAATCTTAAAATAAAAAAAGAAATGAAAAGAACTGTGTCCACTAATTCAAACGTCTGACTCATCTTGGAATCACTCTCCATTGTCTTTTTTTTTTTTTTTTTTTTTGGTGCCTGGGTCATATTTTTTCTATTTTTCTTGTATGGCTAATAATTTTAGATTTCATACTGTACTCCAGAAATTGTGAATGGTATGTTGTAAAGAAAAAATCTTGATTCTGTTGTAGTTTTCTGGATTAAATTTATTTTTTCAGGCAGCTTGCTTGGCTGATCTCAAATTCCATCTTCTTTTCTTCAGTATGTGGTAGCTAAAATACCTCTTCAGCTCTTGTAAGTTTATTTAGATTGTATGGAGTCTTCCTCAAACGTGTAGTTCAGATATGTGGGCAGCATTTATACATAGAATTTTGAACTCTTTCTTTTGTGAGTATTTCTCTTCACTTTCCAGCATATGTGGTACACTTGCATTTTCTTTTTTAAATTACTTTTCTAGTCAACAAATTGAGCTTTCCTATAAATATTAATTGTGTTACCTTGTACCTTTCAGTTGAAAAGACACAAAAACAGGAAACTCACCCACAGTTATTTCCTTTTACTGAGGGCATATTCACTTCTGGTTTCTGACTCTCTTTTATTATTTCACAGTGATTTCAGATTCTTTTCCCTTCTCCCTTCCCTACCCACTCCCCATCTGATTTTAAGTTTTCTATTGGAAGATTATCTTGATAGAATGAATTACTCAACTGCTTGAAGTTGAATCTCAATTTTCCAGTTTGGATTTTCTTATGAATGGAATCATACAGTATAAACTTCATTGTATAAACTTTTTTTCACCTAACTTAACATTTTTGTTCTTTATTCCTATCCTTTTATGTATCAGTGGTTTGTTCTCTTCTACTGCTGATAATATTCATAACATTGTATGACTATTTACAATCTATCCATTCTCCTGTTGAGACACATTTAAAGTGCTTTCAATTTTTGGATATTATGAATCAAGTTATTATGAACATTTTTATACAAGTCTTCTTGTGGTGGACATGTGCTTAATTCTTCAGGAGAATATACCTGAAAGTTGCATTTCTTTGTTGCTGTGTAGATATATATTTCACTTTAAGACAAGTGTTAGGTTTTCTTACAAATTGTTATCCTAAACACCCACCAAAAACATATGGGGTTTCAGATTGCTGCGTATCCTTGCCAATGTGTGAAACTGTAAGTCATAGTTTAATTGTAAGCACTGTAGTGACTTTTTTAGTTCTACTTCATTATGATTTTAACGTGCATATTCCTGAACTCATAAGGGCAAGCACTTTTTCATGTGCACATTGGCCATTCATAACTTTACCTCAGGTCTGTTCAAATCTTCCTCAATTTTAAAATTACAATGACATGTCTATTCAAATCATTTGTCCATATTAAAATTAGATTGTTTGTTTTTTTTTATTATTATTGATTTGTGGAGCTCTATATAGATTCTGGATACAAGACCTTTGCCAAATACATGTTTGGTGAATATTGGACTATTTTCTTCTCTTTGGCTTACATATGCATGTTTTTAAAGGTGTCTGTGGTTGAGAAGAACTTTAAAATTTTTGAAGTTTAATTTGCCATTTAAAAAATTTGAATTGGAGTATTAAAAAATTTGATTTAGAATACAGTTGATGTATGATATTATGTTAGTTTCAGGTGTATAACACTGTGATTCAACAATTACATACATTACAAAATGCTCACCATAAGTGTAGTTACCTTTTGTTACCACACAAAGTTATGATATTATTGATTATACTCCTTATGCAATTTATCATTTTCTAAAAGTTAATTATTTATTTCTGGTTGCCTTTCAGAAAATCTTTGTTAAAAAATGATTAAAGAAGATAATTTAGGGGGCACCTGGGTGGCTCAGTGGGTTAAGCCTCTGCCTTCTGCTCAGGTCAGGATCCCAGGGTCATGGGATCAAGCCTCACATCGGGCTCTCTCCTCAGTGGGGAGCCTACTTCCCTCTCTCTCTCTGCCTGCCTCTCTGACTACTTGTGATCTTTCTCTCTCTCTCTCTGTCAAATAAATAAAATCTTAAAAAAAAAAGAAGAAGACAATTTAGTGGGGTGCCTGGGTGGCTCAGTCAGTTAAGTGTCTGCTTTCGGCTCAGGTCATGATCTCAGAGTACTGGGCTTGACCCCATCAGCTGAGCCTGGCTTTGAGCTTCCTGCTCTTGAGGGAGTTTGATTCTCCCTCTGCCCCTCCCCCTGCTCGTGCTAATATGTGTGTGTGTGTGTGTGTGTGTGCCTGTGTGTGTGTGTGTGTCTCAAATAAATAAGTAAAAATCTTTAAAATTTTTTTAAAAAAAGAAAACAATTTAGTGATTATGTGTGATACACTCAAGCTTTTTAAATACTTCATGAAGTGGATAGTCTCCTTTCAGACAACCATAAATGGGGCTGAAGGCAAAAAGCTTTCATGGGACAAAGAATAAACAACAAGGAAGAAGCAAATAAAAAATATCTGACTGGCCAGGGGCCACATAGTCAACCTTGTGTAAGCTGAGAAGGCGCAGTGTTGGCTTGGTGTTTGGGGCCTGGCTGACTGGATATACTGTGTGTATGGTCAAGTAGAACATTTACAGGGATGTGAAAGTTATCTAAGTCTCAGTGTCCTATTGCGGCACCTGGGGCAGGAGTGGCTCCATCTTGGGCTTAAAAAAATTTTTTTTAAAGATCTTTAACTACTCAAGATTGTAAAAATGATCTCTTATGCATTCTTCTAAAGACTTTATACTTGTATTTTTCACATTTAATATCTGCTTTACTGGCTTTCCTTATAGAGCATTGGCTTTTATCTTGGCATGCAGTCACATTGCTTGTGGCTCTTTCAGTCACATTCTATTCATAGGAAACATAATGTTTGCCTCCTATTCATCCCATGTTATGACAGTAAGACACCTTGACATTATATATGGACCTGATTTAGTTCTCAAAGAAATTGTAAGCAGCTCCAACATGGCTGAGGGAATAGCAGTAGGAAGCTGAGAATGTGGCAGGTGATATCAGAGACATGATGTCTTGGAAAGCAAGAGGTGGCTTTTCTGAACGCTTTAACTATTCCTCTACTGCACTCCCTGTACCCAAAGGCATCTCTCTAGTGGGGAAGGAGAGCTGAGAGGTTTGATAGTGGTAATTTTAGATATGAACACAGGTACTTTGTCTTTAGTCTATGAGAAGTAAATGGTACAAATGGAACTTTCTTTCTCACTTTAAACTAATAGAAAAATGGGGAAGATAGATTAAACATTTGTTTTTAGGCTCCAGGAAAATAAATATTGAGGATTTGTGATATCTAAACACTAATGACATTTTGTGGGTCAAGGGAAAAAAATAAAACAAGGATTTTGGGTAAGAGGGTTCACAAATCCCTAAATATTCTGTGTTCCAGATCTAGAAAAAGGTAGTAGCCTAAAAAGAAATTTAGCTCCTGTAAGATTTTGACCAGTTCTTTCACGTAGAAGATCAAAACTGAGGTCAGTACTTGAGTCTAAGAATGAGGGATAGGATTCCTGCCCCAAAACCTAAATTAAACACACACACACACACACACACACACACACACACACATCCAAAAGCTGGCATCAAACCACTTTCTAGAACTACATTTATAGGAAGTGGTTTACTTAGGGATGTGACAAGATAGAGACACATTCTGCCCCAAGGAACTGAAAAAATCTTCCATCTGTCCCAATGACCATCAGTGATCTCCATGAAATGATTGCTGGATCAGGATCAGAAGACAACACACTAAGCTTCAGCTCAGGACAGAGTGCTTAGGAGAGTCAGATGAGATAACTAGAAGAATGAGCACACTAAAGAAGTGAAAAAGAAAGGGAAAAGTCAGAGGGAATCTCCCCCTCAGAACCATGGTGCAAACCACCAGGACATGTGAAAAGAGGCATTATATGTATATATTACAATATACCCTCAATATGCAAAATATTCACTAAGAAGCAAGGAGAAATGAACAAAACAAAATGAGATGTTTAAATGCATCTATTATTGTCAATATAACTAGATATTAAATTAATCAAGAACAGTAAGTTTGTTTGACAAACACAATTTGCAAATTCTGAGGCTTTGTGGGGTAGATGTCCCCATCTTAAACCTCTGTGATTATGTTAGGTTACATAGCCATGAGGGATTAAGATGACTATCAGATGAAACTCATCAGTAGACCTTAAAATATGGAGATCATTTCAGAATATGTAGCTGGCTCAAATGTAATCATAGAGATTCTTAAAAGTGGAAGAGGAAAGCTCAAGGGGAGAATCGGAGGGTAATTGAATACAGAAGAAGGGCAGAAGTAATATTGCTCTCTTTAAAGATGGAAGAAGGGGGCTTCTAGATGACAGAAAAAGGAAGGAAAGAGTTTCTTTTCCAGAGCTCCAAAAAAGAAGCAGCCTTCCTAACACCTTGATATGAGCTCAGTTAGACCTAGGCTGAAGTGAGCTACAAAACTGTAAGATAATTACTGTGATTTGTGGCATGTTAAGCCATGGAATCTATGGTAATTTTTTATAATAGTTATAAGAAGCAAATATTCTGAATCCCACAAGAAGAGAGTATATGTATTTTTAACTGCGTTATAATTGACATATAATATTGTATCAGTTTCGAGTGTACAACACAATGATTTAATATTTGTATACACTGCAAATGTTCACCACAATAAGTCTAGTTAGTATTTATAATTATAGTCACCTTGCTGTACCTTACTTCTCCAAGACTTATTTATTACATAATTGGAAGTTTGTATCTTTTGACCACTTCATCCATTTTGTCCATACCTCACTCCTTGCCTCTGGCAACCACAAGTCTGTTCTGTACATTTATAAGTTAGGTCATATAATATTTGTCTTAGTCTGACATATTTCACAATATTTCATATTTTCTGACATATTTCTGACATATTTCACGATGCCCTCGAGGTCCATATGCGTTGTCACAAATGGCAAGATTACATTATTTTTCATGGCTGAATAATATTCCACCACACACACACATATGTTGTTCCATATCTTGGCTGTTATGAATAATCCTGCAATGAACATGGGTATACAGATATCTTTTTGACTTAGTTTTTAAACCCATTATTAGGGAAATTAAAAGTCCACATTACTAATACAGTATACCATATTTAAAATATAAAGATAGGGTATTATAAAGGTATCAGGTATTTCCATATTGATATACCGATTCACTGCACTCAAAATAAAAACTCAAAGTGTGTGTGGTTATAAATTTAGAAACTGCTTATAAAGTTTTGGCAATGCCAAGTGCAAAGAACAGCTAAGAATTTTTTTTTTTTTTGGATGGGGGAGAAGGGCAGTGGGAGAGGAAAGGAATTCCAAGCTCACATGGGGTTCACTCTCACGACCCTGAGATCATGATCTGAGCCCAAATCCAGAGTCAGATGCTTAACCAACTGAGCCATCCAAGCTCCCCTGAGTAAGAAATTTTTTGAAGAAAAAGTTGAAAATTTCAATATTGAGACTAGAAAACTTCAATTGTGTTTATATAATATTGGTACAAGTTTAACCAAATAGATTAATTAAAGAATATCATATGTACCTGAACATTCTCAGGCCTCTGAGAATTCTGTCTCAGCTGACTGTGTCTAAATTGTCTAGACTGAATCTCCTAGGGATCCAATATCCACAGCCTACTGAAACCACCAAGCTATGTTCCATCTCAAAGGAAAAGAGTTAATAGGATTGACCTCATCCCTTCTCTGGGGATGGAAAAAAAATGGTGGTACCCACATAACATAAGTTCTATCTTCTGGGAATATAAAGTAATGCATAAAAACTTTCATTTCACTTCTATGGAACATGTCCCAGCCTAAAATTTTACTTGTTTCCTTCTACACAGATATTTTCCATTATTCCTGTAAAGCAAGAGATAGAAGACAATTTGGTGAGATGAAAACTATAGCCATTTAGGGAGGAGAAAAATGCTACACTGGTTCTTCGATTTTTATCAAACAGTGTAGCCTTATGTTTACGCAGTGTCCAAGTAGGGTCTCTGTGCTAGAGGACATCACTCTGGGAGAAAGGAGTTCTGCTGACACCAATGATTCCATAAGAAGATAGCTCCTCACAGAAAACAACTGACTTCATGTGCAGACCAACTAATGTGACCAGGAATACGGCGGGGAATCCAGAAGGAAAGAAGAGCTCTTTGGGTAAAAGAAGTGAAGTCAGAATAGATTCAGACTGAAGCAGGAAACCTTGGTGTGTATGTTTTCTGTTGACCTCCTCTGTAGTTTTAATGATCAGTACTTTATTTTTTCCCCTTTAAATGTATTCCCTGGGACCCGGAGCAATTGTGCTTCTTGTCAGTGGCAGGGAGTCTGTGCTTAGGAGACTGAGTTGCAATCTAGCCTAAATTTTGACATTTGGGGGCTTTCTCAATCTACCTACTTTTTATACCGCAGGAGATGAGGTGGCCGTCCTTTTAGGGACAATTTCATGAAGACTCTGTTGTTTCCATTATTCTAATAAGTCAGTGCCCACAGGCTGTTAGCCTGCATCAGACCTGTAGATGGAACTTGGGGCATTCGTTCTTATGGGTGTGGAGGATGAGTCATGGTTGGGGCGGGGGCGGGGGGCTGCTTTTGGATAGTGGGATCTAGTTAAGTTCCTCCCAGTTTGATGTCTTGTTCACTTTGGCTAATTAAGGACTCTGGCGAAGACAGAATCATCCCCTACATGAGAGAACCTCGATATATAGAGCTTTGGCTGGGATTCTGGCTGAGATATCACAAAACCCCACATGGCTCATCCCATTCCTCCCTCCTTGTCACACACCTGCAGATTCCTGCCAAACATAATAATATAGAGCTGCTGGGACCCATCCTCAAATCCCCCTTCCTTTCCATCAAAGCTTTTTGAATGACTTTGTAAATTTGTTGGAGAGGGTAAGAACTAAACCTCTTCCAAACTGGCCAAGGGATGATGGCTCCAGGTGTCCAGGCCTCTCAATGCTGTACTCTCTGCTTCACCGTCACTGGTCCCCTTTGCAAAAAATACTTTAAAATAGATCATACAATGGAGTTAGAATGGAAATTCAAAAGGAAGGCTCTATTTAGTCCAAAGATGGAGTCCAAGCACTGGCACACTGGACATGAAAACATTCAGGCAGCACTATTTTATTATTTTTAATTTTAACTCTAGGAGGTGAGACTCTGCTCTTCCTGACTTGGCCCAGGCCAATCACCCTGGCTAGTATCTGTTATGGAGGCATTGTCATACTCACTGATGGGTAGAGCTCTGTCCCCTACTAAGTTAGGGAACATAAATCCTCCAAGATTTTGGGAATCATCCCTGAGACCATAAATCATCCTCTGAGCTCACTGCCCTTTGCCCGAGTCCGGAGAATGCTGCTTACCTGTTCCCATGCACTTGTTGGTTGATGCCTTCTTTCATTTTCGCATCCTGGGAAGCATCCCTCCTAGTCTGAACCATATTTCAATCCTTGTGCAACAAATCTCCTGTATCACCCACAGCTCTGAAATCTGTTCTTTCTTTTCCCTTCCCTTTTCATTACCTTTTCTACTACTCTACTGAAATCCTTCAGTTTATTATATCAAAATTATTGTTGGAAACATAGTATTTGCTGTATAAAAGTCCATTACTCGCAGCTCATCCCATGTAATAATTGTAATATTTCCTGCTTGTCTCCCTCCCCCACCCTCTCTCTCACTGATATACACAAACCTCTTCTCCTTATATATGATATGTTTTCTGTTTTCCTGAGCCTGGGCCTATCCCACATAATCTACATTAAGAAAGGGACATAGTTATTGAGGTTTAATCATATGAAATTGCTGACTTACAAAAATAACCCTCCTGTAAGGTATATTAATAAAGGTATAAAGGAAATAAAGTGGGGCCACTGGCAAAGAAAAGGGACAATAACAAGTCAGTTCTATAGGTGCCAACATCCAAGGGACAGAGGAAGCCTGAATGTGACAGTTGTGTCCCCCACCACGGTCAGCCCCAGCCCATTCTGACAGCTGATTTGACTTCGGGGCTCTAAGGCTAGAGGGTCCCAGACTGAAGAGACCATGTATAATTTGAGCTGTTACAATCCCAGTTCCTTCATCCTTGTGGGAATACCTGGTCTGGAGAGGTTCCACAGCTGGATCGGGATTCCCTTTTGTATCATCTATGTTCTGGCTGTTGTGGGGAACTGCACCCTTCTCTACCTCATTGCTGTTGAGCACAGCCTCCATGAGCCCATGTTTTTCTTCCTCGCTATGCTGGCTACCACGGACTTCATCCTGTCCACGGACACAGTGCCCAAACTACTCAGTAACCTGTGGCTGGGCTCCCAGGAAATTACCTTCTCTGGCTGTCTCACCCAGATGTTTTTCCTCCACTTCAGCTTTGTAGTGGACTCAGCCATCCTGCTGGCCATGGGATTTGATCGCTATGTGGCCATCTGCTTCCCCTTGAGGTACACCACCATCTTGACTCCGCAGGTGGTCATCAAGGTTATGGTGACCATCGTCGTGAGGAGCTTCTGTGTCATCTTGCCAGATGTTTTTCTGCTGAAACGGTTACCCTTCTGCGGGACACGCATCATCCCACACACATACTGTGAGCACATAGGTGTTGCTCGGCTTTCCTCTGCTGACATCTCCATCAACATCTGGTATGGATTTTCTGTGCCTCTCATGACTGTCTCCTCGGATGTGATCTTTATTGCTGTTTCCTATACCTTCATCCTTCGTGCTGTCTTTCAGCTCTCATCTCAGGGTGCCCGCCAGAAGGCCCTCAGCACCTGTGGTTCCCATGTCTGTGTTATTCTCATGTTTTACACACCTGCTGCCTTCTCCATCCTTGCTCATCGCTTTGGGCACAGTGTCCCTGGAAATGTGCTCATCCTGTTTGCCAACATCTATGTGGCCGTCCCCCCTGCTCTAAATCCTGTTGTCTATGGAGTGAAGACCAAGCTTATCCAAGATAAATTTATTCTTCTCTTCTCTTTAAAGAAGACAAAATGAGTGGGGAGGGTCACTGAAGGAGACGTTTAGGTAAAATTCAATTAGGTGAAATTTTATGTAAGACGGGAGACATAAAAATAAAGCTGTAACTCCTATTAACCTGAAATTTTAGCATTCTAGCCATGAGCAAAGTATGGGAAGGGAGGAAAAGAGAGAAAATCTTCCAGACTTTCAGAAAATCAAGACTTTTCCTGGTTCAGTTTTCTCACCACTTGTATGAAGAAGGTGATGATGGGTACACTAAAGCATTAATACTCAGGCTTACATTTTTCCTGCTACTAATTTTGAGATATTTGAAGGTTAGATATTTCCCAATATACAACTCACCCCTGTATTTTTCAGTTCCTGAGTTAAAGACAAAAGTTCTTGTGTTCCTTCTTTTAGTAGCTATCAATGCTCTCAATTTTAACTACCAAACTTCCTGCTTTGAACTTCAGTCCTGACTCTATACATTATTAATCCCCTCTTCTCTGTCCTGTACTTGCTTTACTTTTTTCCTTATCCTTCTCAAATTACATAGAGCTGATTATCTTTTGTTTCTGTTTTCTTCAGTTGCATGCTCCAAGAAAAATTTCACTACCCTTGATCGATATTTTACAAGTATTAATTAATTTAATTAAAAATAATTTATTTTGGGTGGCTTAGTTGGTTGAGCAACTGCCTTCTACTCCCGTCATGATCCTGGAGTCCCGGGAATGAGTCCCTGGTAGGGCTCCCAGCTCCTTTGGGAGTCTGCTTCTCCCTCTGACCTTCTCCCTTATCATGCTTTCTCTTACTCACTCTCTCTCTAATGGATAAATAAAATCTTTAAAAAATAAAAATAATTATGATAGGATAATTTTAGTTAATTCATTTCACAGATGAGGAAATGGAGATTTACAAAGATTACAGAAAGACAATTAGTGGATTTAGGATCCAAAACCAGGTCTATCTGATCCAAAATTCTTTATCCAATTGCTTCCCGAACATCTACCCATTTGAATGGCTTACAAATGCCTCCCACTTATTTTTTCCAAAACTGACCTAGAAACTAACTTCCTCTACAAAAAGTGCTCTTCCTTTTCAGTGTTCTTTTATGGTGAATGATGGCACTACCACCAAATGAATTCCCAAGCCAGAAACCTGTTGGCTTGTCCTTGATTTATCCTATGTCATGCTCTAGCAAAATTAAGTCAATATTTGGGTTAAATATTTTATTTCAAGATGCTTGTAAGTCATATCAGTAGATATATACATGAGATTCTCACTTTTATCATGACCATAGAGCTTGCCTCTGTCCTTTTCTATGATCTGTCCCTCTGTCAGAGTCATCTTTTTAAAGGAGTTCCAACCCTGCTCCATTCAATCCACTCTTTCTATAAAAGCTAGAGTGGCCATTTTAGAATTCATATGATTGTGTCACTTTGCACCTTGCATTTCGTCAATAATTCTATTGTCCTTAGCATCAATATATGGAATGGAAGAATCTAATGAAAAAAGCGATCTTCCATAAAAATCAGAGCTTTATATTCAATTTATATTTATTTACACTTCATTTATGTTTCTTTCACTTAATTTGCATATCCCTGACTCTTTGAGCAGGTAATTTCAGAAGTGATGTTCTTTGTGTATGTCATACTCAGTGTCTGGTTCTTTAAAACAACAACAACAACAATAACAGCTTGGTGTGAGTAGTAGATTAGTAGAGTATTAAGTAGAGCTGGGTAGGAACCATCTATGTTCCTCTTAAGAATATCTCAGGATAAAAAAATGCCAATGCCCTTCAATGGATGAATGGATAAGGAAGATGTGGTCCATATACACTATGGAGTATTATGCCTCCATCAGAAAGGATGAATACCCAACTTTTGTAGCAACATGGACGGGACTGGAAGAGATTATGCTGAGTGAAATAAGTCAAGCAGAGAGAGTCAATTATCATATGGTTTCACATATTTTGGGAGCATAACAAATAACATGGAGGACATAGGGAGATGGAGAGGAGAAGGGAGTGGAGGGAAATTGGAAGGGGAGATGAACCATGAGAGACTATAGACTGAAAAACAATCTGAGGGTTTTGAAGGGGCGGGGGGTGGGAGGTTGGGGGAGCCAGGTGGTGGGTATTATGGAGGGCACATATGGCATGTAGCACTGGGTGTGGTGCATAAACAATGAATTCTGTTACACTAAAAAAATTCCCATTTCCTACACCCTCCACAGAAAAAGAGGCCATAAATTTAAGCTGAGCTTAAGATGAGCATGTTAAATTACTCGTGAATAAGCTACAAACAAACAAACAACAAAAAAAAGAAGTAAATAGTAAAATTGGTATAAGGAGGTAAGATCCTCTGTGTGTGTGTGTGTGGGGGGTTCTGCATGTGTGTTGACATTTTCTTTTATGTCTGTAAGCCTTTGGGGAGTTCAGAAGATGCATAGATAGGGCTGCTTTATCCAAACCACAATTACAAGCCATCATATTTATTTGCCTCTTTATTTGTTTATCCACACCTGCATTATGAGCTCCTTGATGGCAGACACTTAGTCCTAGGGATCTTCTTATCCCCTTTTATATGAAAGTATCTGACACACCATGTGTTCTCAGTAAAGGTTTCATACATATTCAGACTTTATTAGAAAACCCTTCTTGATGTCATTATCCTTAACTTTTCTTTTCTTCCTTCTCTAACCAGTTTAGATTCCAACATATATTATTGCAACCATTGTCTCGTTTATCCTAAACTCAACTTGTTCTAAATCCTACTGTCTCTCTTACATACTCAGTTGAAATAAAGAACTCTTAATGAATCTTAATGAAAATAGCCCTGTATTTTGGGGAAATTAGAGATAATGACTGCACAAGATAGACTGATACTACTGTTGATGAATTAAGACATATACCACCATAGTTGCCTACTTTCAACTTCTCCAATGCATCACATTTTTCCTTGTATTTTCTACCTGTGCTTTCTCTTTGTTCTTTGCCCAGCAGTTCCTATTTAGGTTCAACTAAAAATCCCTCCGATATTCCTTTTTCAGTCCTGTATATTAGATTAGTATCGCTCCTATACATTCTCATTGCACAATGGACATTTCATTGTAGGACTTAGCACAACTTTAACAAGATGATTCATTGTATACTTGATTGTTTAGTGTCTGTTTCTCCATTATATATCATCAAAGACAAGATTCATGCCTACTTTGTTTACCATTGCATTCCTATAATTTATAAGCTCCTAGTTTGTAACAGGTGTTCAATAAATGTTTGCTGAATAAAAGAGTTGAAAGGAATGAGTTTTTTAAAAGATTTATTTTTTAGTTAGTTAGTTTGTTTGTTTATATTATGTTAGTTACCATATGGTACATCATTAGTTTTTGATGAAATGAATGAGTTTTAATGAATGAATAAAATCCCTTTTGTTTGGTGAGCATCTGGATTTGTAACTCTGTATAATCAGAGAGAAAATTAAGGAGAGTCATGGAAGAAGATTTATTTTCTCCACAAAAAGGTGATCGTTGTTTCTCCACTTATTCTTCAGAGCCTTTCTTTAAATTAAGCATTTCTAAGTTATTTTTCCCTTTTTAGAGATGCAGAAACTGGTTTCCAGAACAGTGAAAGTACTTTGTTAGAGCACAAAGGAAGGGATGAGCAGAACAGGGAACATTCCACATGGTTAGCCACTAGGCATTGAAAGTAGACGTTCTTGTGGATCTGATGGGAGGTCATACGTGGGGTTCTGTTGGACGGATGAGACTTATCCTGGCTTGCTTGCTATGATTTTCTGATTTGTGTATGCTTTGTGTTAGACATTTGTCCTAAACACATAGATTAGCAGTCTGTAGCCTGAAAAATTGACTAAATACTGAGTTAACGATGATTCTCCACTGAGGGAAGATGGACAGAACTACCAAGCAAGACTGAACATTGAAGTGAGTATCTGAGAAGACAGGCCTCTTCACACCTGGAGAGATGCAGCCCCAGGCAGAAATATCTCCAGGGTTTTGTTATATAAGGCTAGAAGCTGATGTATTTCAATCCAATAGACATTTATTGACTTTCCACTATGAAGTACCCAGGGATTCAGAGGAGAATGAAACAGTCTCTGCACAAGAAATATTAGGAGTTCTATTAGGAGTTCTATAACTGGGCTGACACATGGTAGAAACAGTCTCTGCACAAGAAATATTAGGAGTTCTATTAGGAAATCTATAACTGGGCTGAAACATGGTAGAATGACTCTTGCCAGAATTTCTTTATCAAATTACTGATAAAGCTAGATCCAGACCCCACTGAGGTTCAGGTATTCTAACATCAGAGATTCCAAAATTTCTAATCCACCACTAATATGAGCTGAGGTGTAAGTATCTAAACTGGGAAAGTGTTAATTTGGTTGAATCCTTGTTCATGTCCCACACTGACTTGAAGCCTTGGGACCTGAGGCCCATAGGTCCTCTGGGCTCATGACCTTCTGTTCTAACCTGTCTTTAATCCCCGGAGATGACAAGGGAAATACATTTGCACTCCACTCTTCCAGGCTCCGTGTTGGTCTCCCCTACTGTGAGCATGGTCCTATGTCTGTCCCTTATGTCCTTTTGTCTGTCCTTACTAATCCTGGAACTGCTTCTTTTGTTCTTGGGTCTGTTTTCCACCTGCTGTGTTTCTGCACACTCTGATCATCACCTTGCCTTTGCAAAGCTGTTCCGGGACCAGGATCTGCAAGGTATAAGCCCTTGGTGAGCATACAGAACTATTAGGGAGTAATAGAGTAGAGCTGATGAGAAAAGAAGCTGGTGAAGGGGAAAGAGGCAGGTGGGGAAAGAAGGGACTCCAAGAAAGAAGAAAGGACAAGATTAGAATTCTACATATAGATTATAAAGCTGACATTCATGCTAAGAGAATGGTGTGAAAGAGAGGTGTGTATTAGGAGCTTAATTCTGAGCCCCTCCCACTTATATTCCTAATATGTTTCTATGATTTTTCAAAAGATCAGAAATGCTATGTATGTATAAACAAACAAACAAACAAACATTAGTGGTCATGATAGATATAAAATTGACCATTTCAGACTGGGGCCAGACACATGGAGATTGAAATTTTATATGCTATCTCGGAGATTTTTTAGGTTATCTTGTATGTGTAAGCATTGGTTTATATTTGTGGATGCATTTATGAATGAGTGTCCTGTTGTTCTTTGGGATGATGTGGGCAAACATCAAGATATCCACCCACCCTATACACCATAGCAAGACACAAATACAAAAGGAAGTCGAACAGTTGTTTTTTGGAATGGGTCTTAAAATAGTCCTTTTGTGACCCACAAATCAACTATGGATATTCTTTTCCCTACAATGGGGCAGAAGAAAGATATGCACATAGACACACTTAGCATAAAAAAGAGAAATAAAGGCAAAGTATGGATTACAATGCTTCATAACTAAGATATTACTGAAGGACCTGTCCTTTGTTTAGTGCTGGAGGAGATGGAGTATGTAGAGATATTGGATGTATCATTGCCATATTCCTAGCCTTAGCAGGGAGGAGAACAAGGCTCAACCATCAATCAGAGACCAGTAAATAGGATGGGAGTAGAATGCTTACTAAATGTAAAATCCTATTCAGCAATCTGTATCAAAGAGTACTAATACTAGTACTAGTACATTACTAATCTACTAATACTAGTAGATTAAAGAGCATGTGTAGTAAGTGATACCTAAGAAATTTCCAGAAAGGATATGTAAAGCCACAGACCTTCTTTTGTATGTAGGACTTTGAAGGTAGGTGAGGAAAGTGCTGCAATTTCCCACATCTAGCTGCGTCCTTCCTTCCACATCATCTTTTGGTAGCCTGCAGTGTCAGTGGATGGCTTAGGTTTGTTTGGTGGGAGCCTTCATCCAGTTTGGAAGTATTTAAATATGGGAAGCAACTTTTTATGCTTGTCCAGATCTTTAATTATCCAGTGTTTAGGTGGAGGAGTCTGAGGATATAAGACTGAGGGATAGGTGGGTGAATGATACGGTATTCACAACACTATTTGGATGACCAAGTTCATTAGTGTGAAGTCCACTGGGTCCTCTGCCATGCATTTACTCAACAAGAACTTATTGAAGACTCTGTGACAGATACCGTTCCAGGGATAGAACAGTGAAATAAGCAGACACGATATCTATCCTCTTAAAGTTTACCACTTGTTAAGTGAGAAAGCTAAGAAAATAAAATGAAAATAGTGTGGTAAGTACTCTGATCGGATAATATGGAGTGTCAAGAGTGTACCTGGGAACGTTACCTAATTTGGATATTGTTCAGGAAAGCTTGCTGTGTGATATAGATGAGAGAGTTAGCTGGAGAAAGAAAGAAAGTGGACCAAGCTGAAGAAACTTCAAAGACCAAATGTAGGAGGAAAAGGAATCAGACAAGAGTATTTCCCAGAGCTGAAAATTACATGGGAGGTGTGTGTGATGTAGTCAGTGAATTAAAGTTATCTCCCTTTTGATATGGGAGAAGGCTTTATGGCTTCTTCCACTTTGATAGTCTCATGTGGGGTCTGGTGTTAGTTAATATAATACTTGTTTATAACTGGAGAAGGAAAACTGTTGAAAATATTGAAAGTCTTTAAAGTGACATTAAGGGGGGTACCTGGGTGGCTCAGTGGTTTAAAGCCTCTGCCTTCGGCTCAGGTCATGATCCCAGGGTCCTGGGATCGAGCCCCGCATTGGGCTCTCTGCTCAGTGGGGAGCCTGCTTCCTCCTCTCTCCCTGCCTGCCTCTCTGCCTACTTGTGATCTCTGTCTGTCAAATAAATAAGTAAAATTAAAAAAATAAAAAAAAAATAAATAAAATGGCATCAAGGAACTACATGGGTGTCAGTAATACCATGGTGTTAGGTAGAGAATCATGAGTTCTTTGCCAATTCTTGTTGTGAGCATATGCAACAAGAGATCTACCGATGTGGATACTACCCACACAACTAGGTAATGTGTCTTCAAGTTAAAGTTCATTTGCTTACCTAAGTAGATAGTAAATAAATGGGCATGTTATCTTAAAAATTATTCCCTAAAATCATGAGACAGGTGGTGCCCAGGTGGCTCAGTGGGTTAAAGCATCTGCTTTTGGCTCAGGTCATGATATCTGGGTCTTGGGATCGAGCCCCATGTCGGGCTCCCTGCTTAGTGGGGAGTCTGCTTCTCCCTCTCCCTCTTTCTCTTCCTCTGCTTGTGCTCTTGTGCTCTTGCACTCTTTTTCTCTCACTCACTCAAATAAATAAATAAATTCTTTAAAAGAATCAGAAGACAAAGTAGAAGCCAAGAAGACAAAATAAAATAAGACAAACTCGACTTCAAGTTCTTAGAGATGGAAGTGTTCACTGATGTTTCCATACCTTTACTACTCCTCTATCACCCCTTTGTCTACTGGCAAGTCCTACCGATTCTGTCTTCTCATCTTTCTGAAGTCCATTAAGCTCTTCTGTTACATTAACTTAGGCTGTCATTTTCTACCTCACTACAGTAATTATACTTGGTTCTTTGTTTACAGAATGAGTTCCTATTCCATCTGGGCTCATATTAGGTCTTATAAATAGTGTTCTAATAAATGAATATATTTAGATTTCACAAAATAGTTTTACTATCTTTTAAAATGAACTTAGAATATTTTTAGGCTTCTTATAATGCTCAGAAATCAATTGTATCCTAAATGAATTACCTGCTTTTTAAATATAAGGCATATTTGATAAAATTGTCTAGATTCGGGACCATATGGAGGGAGATAGATCTCTGACAAACTTTTAATTTTACATAAATTTGTGTATTTAGGTTTTATGATTCTCATCAATTATGTTTGTTAATGTATATTTTCTTGAAAGTCATTACATTTTGTCGGACCATGATAATTGATTTCAAAATACCATTATTGTTAAAAATGTATCTGCCTTGTCATTAGAATTTTTTTGTCTTTTTATCTGGATTTTTTTTAATCTGGAGTTTTAAAAACTTTTTAAAAAAGATTTTATTTATTTATTTGATAGACAGACATCACAAGTAGGCAGAGAGGCAGACAGAGAGAGAGAGGGGGAAGCAGGCTCCCTGCTGAGCAGAGAGCCCGATGAGGGGCTTGATTCCAGGACCCTGGGACCATGACCTGAGCTGAAGGCAGAGGCTTTAACGCACTGAGCCACCCAGGTGCCCCTTATCTGGATTTTAATCATTATGTTTATGTAGTTCAGATTGTGGCTTTAAAGACTTAATTTACTGATTGTATTTTTTACTCTTTCCTTTTTAAAGTAATTGATTTCCAATTGTGGATATTTAATATACTTATATTATTTCTTATTCAATTGATAATGTGTTTAAGACTAACATTTTGCATCTTAAAGCAGCTTCTACTACTTTTTGAAGTTTTGTTCCTTAGTGAGTCCTTGGAGACATTCTCTAGTCTGTATATACCTTTTTGTCTTTCTGTCTTATTTGATATTTGCTAGTTATTTATTCACCTAAATACGTTTCTTAAAAACCTCACTCTCATACACATTTCAGGTGTATACACTTCTAATATAAGCTAGAGGCTTTATTAATTTACAAATATCTTTTTGATTCATGAGGAATTTTATTTTACTTGGTGTGAATCGTGGGTCCATAATTTATTATTAATAAATAACAAATAATTTCCAAGCTACTTGTGGGATTATCCAGTATTTTCTCACTGACCCACATTCATCCAATTGCATATAGTATTATAAAAATTATAGCCAATTTTAGGGCCACAAATTCTGCTCTTTGGCATATTTATTCTTGAGCCAGCAGTATACCATGTAATTTATTCATGTGTTTAATTTGTTTTATGTGTTTACGCATTTAATACATATATTCAAGTTAATCATGCCATTTTATTTTTAACTCATAAATGGCATAACCCCTCTTTTTATTATCATTTAAAACATTTTCTTTACATAGTTTTTACTTTTAGAAAATATTCTAAAATTATGTTACCCTTTAATTATATTACCAGGTAACCTTCTCTGTATCATTCCAATTTCAGTATGGGTGCTGGAGAAGCCAACACTATTTTGTCATCTTTTGATTCCTATACACATAGCTTTACCTCATTCTTTTTCAAAGCTATATACTCTTCCACTGTATGAACATACTGTAAATGTTAAAATCATTCCCATATTAAAAATCAAACTAGTGCCAGCATTTCAATTTGTATTTTTCATATTATATTTCACTCAAATTTTATGTAATATATCTTGCTATGAATATCTTTTTTAAGAGATTTTATTTATTTATTTGAGAGAGAGAAGGAGCGCCCATGCGTGCATGAGAGAGAACACACCAGCAGGGGCAGAAGGAGCAGGGTGGGGGACAGAGCAAGAAGGAGCCTCCCCAGTGAGCAGGGAGCCCGACACAGGGCTTGATTCCAGGATCCTGGATCCTGAGTTAAGCAGATGCTTAACTCACTGAGCTACCCAGGTGTCCCTGCTGTGAATATCTGTGTGTGTGTTTGTGTGTATGTGTGTGTGTTTATACCTGAGTATTTGGAAGCATTCCTATATTTGGAACTTCTGGGGCAATGGGTATATGCATTTTATGTTTTTATACACATTGGCAAATTACTATCTAAGAATGTTATACACCAAACCCTTCTAAAATAGTTGCAACAACTTACTTCCTCAGACCCGTCACAGGACGGATATTATCAATAAAACCATTGGTATTTTTCAGTCTTTCTTAATTGATAAATAATATGCCTCATCATTCATGTTTTATTGAGTTTAATTACTTATGAGACTGAGAATATCCTACGTATGTATTATACATTAGAATTTCTTCTTATACGACTTCATTATTCATATCCATTGTCAATGTTCCACTTGATCATAGGGCTTTGTTTTAGAGAAGTTGGCTTCTCTGTAAGAATGCTTTGAATAAATGTTTACAGAATTCCATATTTTCCATTTGGATTAATCTTTAATTATGTTGCTTTTGTCATGGAATTTATTGCTTCCTGTTTTATTATTTTTTCTCTGCAATAGTTTGTCTCTCCAATTTCCATTTTGTCCTTCTTTCTTCCTTTAGATATTATCTGGGTGTATATGTGGTAGGGGAGATGGAATGTGGGCAAGGTGGCCTATACATGATTCTGTGATAGTAAATAGGGAACCAAAATTCTGGATCTGAAACCTAGCTGAGGCTTTTCTATACATTGGCCTCTGCTGTAACTCTATTTTTAATGAAATGGACTCCACCTAGATTTGAGCACCTAGGATATTTTCTGTTGCTGACTGCCAGCCTTGCCATTTTTCCTATCTGAAATTATAGTCTTTCCATTTTTCTCTTCTTTCTAGTTGGAATAGACTTTACATCACATCTGCCTTTAATTGTTTAAGGCAAATTGGTGCATCTGAGTTAGAATGCAGAGGTCTTGATGGGAGATGATAGCATGTGGGAGAGAGCAGTCAATGCAAGCATAGAAATAAGAGGATGTAAGACAAAGATACTTAAGGAATGAGCCCCTGTAACATGAGCTTGTTTGGAAAATGTGTGAGATGATTGTGTGTGAAAGAATTGAGTTGAGATAATTTCAAGGTATCCAAATTGAGAAACCGTGTTATACTATCATTTCCTGAGTTTTGGAAAATATTATAAAAGAAACATATTTGGAGCAATGGAAAGAGAAGTAGGGTAGTTTGGAACATGCTGAACTGGATATACCTGTGGGATTTCGAAGATTGCAGGCATGGGGTAGCTAGTTTCAACCCGAGTAGAGAGGAATAGCTTCAAAACTACAAACATCAGAATCTTAAACAGGAATCACAAAGTCATGGCATTTGGGGATAAAACCCAGGTGGAGGTTGTTGACGTAGAAAGCAGCAGACGTAGAGCACTATAGAGTATCAATATTCAAGAACAAGTAGAAAGAAAAATGAGAGACTACTGATGTTGGAGGAAAAGATTTGTGTATCATGTCACAAATAGAAGAATTTTGGAGGAAGGACACAACTGTCTCAATGAAGTCTCACAAGAGTGAGTCGTTGTATAGATTAGACTGGGGCAAGAATGCTGTGGTATAACTTTATCCAGAGACTGGGCTCCCCCTGCTGAGATATCTTCTGTGAGGAGAGGAGGGTTCTGTTCTTTCCTTGAGACCAATCTGACATAGTGAGTTCTTGGTGGGTGTCTTTTCTTAGAAATTTTCCAACCTGAGAATATCTGAAGGCAGAATAGATCACCTCAACTTTAGCTTTTAGAGGAGAATATTTGTCTCCTCTTTATGTTGGTGAACTTTGTTACAGTACTGATAAGAACCAGGGCAGATGTTCTGTTGTGGAGAAAGAACAAAAAAGAAAAGAGACTGCATGGCCTACTTTGGTGTTAGACATGGGGCATGTCCTTGTTTAACCCCTTGACCCCCCACAGTTGTTATTCCAGTTCACCAGGGCTGGAACTTTACAGGGAGCTTTGTTCCAATCCCTAACTAGTCATTGTCTCTCCACCATATTTTGGGTACCTATTTCCCTAGAAAACCTCCTGGGCTGCTGGTAACTGGGCAGGTCTAAAGTTATATGACAGGAGTTATGTGATTTGTGTCTCTGGAAATAATTATTTTAATATCATTTCTATTATGACTTAAAATTGTAATGAAAACTTTGTCAGGTATTTATTAGTAAAGAGAAGAGACAAGTGATAGTTTATTACTTTACAGAACTGAAAGTGGGGGATAATATTGAAGAAGGCTTAGATGGTTATCTGTAGATCACTGTAACAATAAGCCATGATATTTTTATTTTCAGTCTATCAGACGTATCCAGTCCAAGACCATGGTGGCCTCATTCAACTTGAGCAGCTTCAATCTGGGCCCCTTCATCCTGCTGGGAATCCCAGGGCTGGAGGAGTTCCATGTCTGGATTGGGATTCTCTTCTTTGTTATTTACCTTGGGGGCCTTGCAGGCAACAGTGTCCTTCTCTACCTTATTTCCATGGAGCGCAGCCTTCATGAGCCCATGTTCTTTTTCCTCTCCATGCTGGCTGCTACAGATATCATTCTGTCTAATACATGTGTACCCAAAGCATTCAGCATCTTCTGGCTAGGTCCTCAGAAAATCACCTTTCCTGCCTGTCTTACTCAGGTGTTCTTTCTCCATTACAGCTTTGCCATGGATTCTGCCATTCTTCTGGCTATGGCATTTGATCGCTATGTTGCTATTTGCTTCCCCCTAAGATATACCACTATTCTCACCCGTCAGATTATTACTAAGATTGTAATGGCTATTGTTGGCAGGAGCTTTCTTATCATCTTCCCATGTGTGTTCCTATTAAAGCGACTCCCTTTTTGCCGAACTCTCATCATACCGCACACATACTGTGAGCACATAGGTGTTGCCCAACTCGCCTGTGCGGACATCTCCATCAACATCTGGTATGGCTTTGCTGTACCTATAATGACTGTTACATCAGACCTGATCCTTATTGGCATCTCCTACACTCTCATCCTTCATGCCATCTTTAACCTTCCATCCCAAGATGCCCGCCAGAAAGCTCTCAACACGTGTGGTTCCCATGTTTGTGTCATTCTTATATTCTACACTCCAGCCTTGTTCTCTGTTCTCACCCATCGTTTTGGTCACAATATTCCGCACTCCTTCCATATACTGGCTGCCAACCTCTATGTAGCCATCCCTCCTACACTCAATCCAATCATCTATGGGGTGAAGACCAAGCAGATTCAGGAAAAAATCATCCTACTCCTCTTCCCTAAAGGGAACCAGTGACATGAGACTGAGAGCTTGGGAAAGGAAACAGGTAACTACATTGACTTCGGAATGCATTTCATTTTTTACAGTTAAAATATCTATAATGGTGATTTAAATACATATGAAATCCTAAAAGTCCTCCATGTGCTGGAGGAATCCATAAGATAAAGTAAGGAGGTAGATGTCAAGAAAGGCAACAAAAAAAGTCGAAGAAGATATGTCTGCTTGAAAACATAGATAAGACGGAAATTTCTATCTCATTTTGAGATAGATTTCCAAGACTTATGGGATAGAATATTGATTGTATATAATGTGGAAGAAAAAATAGAATATTATTCTTAATTAACAGGTTAAGAGAGATAACTAAGGGTCTAACAATTTGAGCTACCTTTGTTGGATACTTTCCAGATGAAAGTTGGTAAAGCTAACAGCAAATGATTACCATCCTTAGGAATCATCCAGGAAGATTAATCATCGAAAAGCATGGTTCTCAAACATAGATGAGTACCAAAATCACCTGGGGTATTTGGTAGAAATGTGAAGTCCCAGGTTCTATCCTACTTCAATGGACCTCTGGTTCTTTAACAGGTCTCTAGGTGATTCTGACACCTAAGAAATTTTGGATACTTCCAAATCTGCAATGTCCTGGTGCTTTGAAATACCCATATACTTGGTTCTTCTAGTAATTTCCTAGGCTTGGAAGTAACGTAGCTGTCTTTCATGCTCCCCATACTTGCCTCTTGCTTAGTATTAGTGATCCTTCTTAAAATTCCATAACTGTAAATATCATATCATCAAAATATATTATTAATTATCTATCTTATTATAGTCCTTGAAGGATTTCACTTCTGGCACAAAAAATTCTTCTCATGATGATTTTAATGAACACAGAGATGACCCATTAATAACTTTGTGTGGCAGTCTCTAAAGATAGTCACAGTACTATATTTCATCTCCCATGCTTTTCTGCAGTGTGAACTTGCCATTCCCATGTAACAGTTGGAGTCTAATTCTACTTATCTTTAATCTGGGTTAAACATAGGGGCTCCTTGATAAACAGAATGCAGTGAAAGTGACATTCTGAGCCTTCTGAGGGTAGACCACAAAAATCTTTGCAGCTTCCATTTGCGTCTTTCGAAATGATTTATCTTGGTAAGGTCCGTCTTGGAACACAAATACTGAGCTACAAGTATCCCGAGCAAATGGGAAAGCCACGTCTAAATATTCTGGGGGATGACTCCAGTTGAGATCCCAGGCAACAGTCTGCAACAACTAACAGTCATGTTGGTAAAATATCTTGAGACTTCAGGTATCTGTATGCTCAGTTGACATCTCTTGGTAATGTATGAGGGTCTCAAAGAGAGAACCACCCAACCAATCGAAGCTTAGTCAGAGAACCACAAGAAGTAATAATTTACTGTTTTAAGCTAATAAACTTGGGAATGTTTAGTTATGCAGCAATAGATACATGATGCAGAAATTGGGGTGCTGGTATAGCAAAAACCTAAAACATGTAACATCAGCTTTGGCATAAGCAGCAAGCAAAAGCTGAGAAGAACTAAAAGAAGCTGTTAATGGAGGACAAAGACAGTGAGAAACTTGTTATTTGAGGCTGGAGAAAAAGTTATAGGTGCCACGTAGTTGTAGGAAGTTTGAAAATATCCTAACTTGGAAAGTAGAAAATAGGCCTAATTAATTGATGCATTTGGCCAAGGAGATCTTGAAGCCGAGTACTGAAAATATCAACATTATTTTTATGCTACAGATGAAAAGGTACAAATAGATGTAAGCTAAAGTGAAATTATTCAGTGTTCAAGAGTAATTTAGGGTAAATTCAAAGGAGTCATGGCTGGCTAAAATCAAATGAAAAAGAAATCTCCCCCCAAGCCTCTCCAAATGACAAAAGACTCAAAGGGGGAAAAAATGTCCTCAGGATGTAATATCATGTCTAGGATGAGACTATAAAATCCTTTGCTAAGAGTAGAAAAATATTTAAGGGTATGCCTATTTAATTTTTTCAATTAGACAAGAAACTTCTAGGAATCTTAAGACTGTTTTCCTGGAAAACCATAACTTTTTTTTTTTTGAAAACCATAACTTTTCAGGCAAAATCAGACAGGGGGCAAACTGGAAGATATTTGGGGGTACTTTTTTTGTCTAATGGAATAAACCCTAAAGGATTCATAAATAACCACAGTTTTTAAGAGAAAGGTACAGAGGTAAGCACCATCAGCTTCAACTAAAAGGGACAGTTAATGCAAAATGAAAAAGGGCCTTTGGGTTTCCAACTTCACTAGGCAGGAAGGAGGTGAAGAAAAATACTCAGAGGGAAACACAGAGGGCACTACTTAATGAGCAGCAAAGATGACAGAGAGTGTATAGCCAATTGCCCACAGGTTAGACAAAAGCTATGGAAAATCATTCCCTGGGAGTAGGAGTAGAATTGGGTCTTATTAAGAAACCGGTAGTATTAACCTCCTCCTGGATTTTTAGAAACTATAATGGACTAGTGACTGTAATGTGACTCTCCCAATATTTTACATATGAGAATCAATTGCAGCTCTCTATCTCAGCATCACCAGAGTGTGTTGGCTGTGTAGATGGCAGGTTTTTTATTATTTCCTTTCTTTGTGATTATCTAATTTTTAAAAATTTCTTTTCAGCGTAACAGAATTCATAGTTTTTGCACCACACCCAGTGCTCCATGCAATGCATGCCCTCCATAATACCGACCACCTGGTTCCCCCAACCTCCCACCCCCCGCCCCTTCAAAACCCTCAGGTTGGGGTGCCTGGGTGGCTCAGTAGGTTGGAACATCTGTCTTCAGCTCAGGTCATGATCCCGGGATCCTGGGATTGAGCCCCGGGTCGGGCTCTCTGCTCAGTGGGGAGCCTGCTTCCCCCCACCTCTCTCTGCCTACCTCTCTGCCTACTTGTGATCTCTGTCTGTCAAATAAATAAATAAAATAAAAAAAAAAACCCCTCAGGTTGTTTTTCAGAGTCCATTGTCTCTCATGGTTCATCTCCCCCTCCAATTTCCCTCAACTCCCTTCTCCTCTCCATCTCCCCATGTCCTCCGTGTTATTCATTATGCTCTGAAAAGAAGTGAAACCATATGATAATTGACTCTCTCTGCTTGACTTATTTCACTCAGCACAATCTCTTCCAGTCCCATCCATGTTGCTACAAAAGTTGGGTATTCATCCATTCTGATGGAGGCATAATACTCCATAGTGTATATGGACCACATCTTCCTTATCCATTCATCCGTTGAAGGGCATCTTGGCTCTTTCCACAGTTTGGCGACCGTGGCCATTGCTGCTATAAACATTGGGGTACAGATGGCCCTTCTTTTCACTACATCTGTATCCTTGGGGTAAATACCCAGTACTGCAATTGCGGGGTCATACGGAAGCTCTATTTTTAACTTCTTGAGGAATCTCCACACTGTTCCCCAGAGTGGCTGCAGCAACTTGCATTCCCACCAACAGTATAAGAGGGTTCCCCTTCTCCACATCCTCTCCAACACACGTAGTTTCCTGTCTTGCTAATTTTGGCCATTCTAACTGGTGTGAGGTGGTATCTCAATGTGGTTTTAATTTGAATCTCCCTGATGGCTAGTGATGATGAACATTTTTTCATGTGTCTGATAGCCATTTGTATGTCTTCACTGGAGAAGTGTCTGTTCATATCTTCTGCCCATTTTTTGATATGACTACCTGTTTTGTGTGTGTTGAGTTGGAGAAGTTCTTTATAGATCCTGGATATCAACCTTTTGTCTGTACTGTCATTTGCAAATATCTTCTCCCATTCCATGGGTTGCCTCTTTGTTTTGTTGACTGTTCCTTTGCTGTGCAGAAGCTTTTGATCTTGATGAAGTCCCAAAAGTTCATTTTCACTTTTGTTTCCTTTGCCTTTGGAGAAACATCTTGAAAGAAGTTGCTCTGGCTGATATCGAAGAGGTTACTGCCTATGTTCTCCTCTAGGATTCTGATGGATTCCTGTCTCACATTGAGGTCTTTTATCCATTCTGAGTTTATCTTTGTGTACAAAGTAAGAGGGTGGTCTAGTTTCATTCTTCTACGTATAGCTGTCCAATTTTCCCAGCCCCATTTATTGAAGAGACTGTCTTTTTTCCACTGTATATTTTTCCCTGCTTTGTCGAAGATTATTTGACCATAGAGTTGAGGGTCCATATCCAGGCTCTCTACTCTGTTCCACTGGTCTATGTGTCTGTTTTTATGCCAATACCATGCTGTCTTGGTGATCACAGCTTTGTAGTAAAGCTTGAAATCAGGTAATGTGATGCCGCCAGTTTTATTTTTGTTTTTCAACATTTCCTTAGCAATTCGGGGTCTCTTCTGATTCCATTCAAATTCGAGGATTATTTGCTCCAACTCTTTGAAAAATACCAGTGGAATTTTGAACGGAATGGCATTAAAAGTATAGATTGCTCCAGGCAGTATACACATTTTAACAATGTTTATTCTACTGATCCAAGAGCATGGAATGGTCTTCCATCTTTTTGTGTCTTCTTCAATTTCTTTCATGAGTGTTCTGTAGTTCCTTAAGTACAGATCCTTTACCTCTTTGGTTAGGTTTATCCCTAGGTATCTTATGGTTCTATATATAGTAAATGGAATTGATTCTCTAATTTCCCTTTCTGTATTTTCATTGTTAGTGTACAAGAAAGCCACTGATTTCTTTACATTGACTTTGTATCCTGCCACATTACTGAATTGCTGTATGAGTTCTAGTAGTTTGGGGGTGGAGTCTTTTGGGTTTTCCATATAAAATATCATGTCATCTGCGAAGAGAGAGAGTTTGACTCTTTCTTTGCCAATTTGGATGCACTTAATTTCTCTTTGTTGTCTGATTGCTGTTGCTCGGACTTCTAATACTATGTTGAACAAGAGTGGTGGGAGTCGGCATCCTTGTCTTGTTCCTGATCTCAATGGGAAGGCTGTAAGCTTTTTTCCATTGTGGATGATATTTGCTATGGGTCTCTCATAGATAGATTTTATGAAGTTCAGGAATGTTCCCTCTATCCTTATACTTTGAAGCATTTTAATCAGAAATGGATGCTGGATTTTGTCAAATGCTTTTTCTGCATCAATTGAGAGGACCATATGGTTCTTCTCTCTTCTCTTATTGATTTCTTCTATCCCACTGATTGATTTGTGAATGTTGAACCATTCTTGTAACCCAGGGATGAATCCCACCTGGTCATGGTGGATGATCTTTTTAATGTGCTGTTGGATCCTGTTTGCTAGGATCTTGTTGAGAATCGTAGCATCCATATTCATCAGTGATATTGTTCTGAATTTCTCCTTTTTGGTGTGGTTTTGCCTGGTTTTGGGATCAGGGTAATGCTGGCTTCATAAAAAGAGTCTGGAAGTTTTCCTTCTGTTTCAATTTTTTGAAACAGCTTCAGGAGAATAGGTGTCATTTCTTCTTTGAAAGTTTGGTAGAATTCCCCAGGGAATCTGTCAGGTCCTGAGCTCTTGTTTTTTGGGAAGTTTTGATCACTGCTTCAATCTTGTTACTAGATATCTGTGTATTCAGGTTGTCAATTTCTTTCTGGTTCAATTTTGGGAGTTTATAGTTTTGCAGCAATGCATCCATTTCATCTAGGTTGCTTAACTTACTGGCATATTACTGTTGATAATAACTTCTGATGATTGTTTTTACTTCCTTGGTGTTATTTGTGATCTCTCCCTTTTCATTCATAATTTTATTAATTTGAGCTTTCTCTCTTTTCTTTTGGATTAGTGTGGCCAATGGTTTATTGATCTAATTGATTCTTTCAAAAAAACAGCTTCTAGTTTCATTGATACATTCTACTGTATCTCTAGTTTCTACCTCATTCATCTCTGCTCTAATCTCGATTATTTCCCTTCTTGTGTGTGGAGTTAGTTTAATTTGTCATTGATTCTCCAGTTTTTTAAGGTGTAGAGAGAGCTGGTGTATTCTGGTTTTTTAAATTTTTTTGAAGGAGGCTTGGATGGCTATGTATTTCCCCCTTAGGACCACCTTTGCTGTATTCCATAGGTTTTGGACCAAATTGTCTTCGTTCTCACTGGTTTCCATGAATTCTTTAAGTTCTTCTTTGATCTCCTGATTGATCCAAGCATTCTTAAGCAAGGTGGTCTTTAGCTTCCAGGTGTTTGATATCCTTCCAAACTTTTCCTTGTGATTGAACTCCAGTTTCAAGGTATTGTTATCTGATAATATGCAGGGAATAATCTCAGTCTTTTGGTATCAGTTGAGTCCTAATTTGTGACCCAGTATGTGGTCTATTCTGGAGAAGGTCCATGTGCACTTGAGAAGAATAAGTATTCTGTTGTTTTAGGGTGGAATGTTCTGTATATATCTATGAGGTCCATCTGGTCCAATGTGTCATTCAATGCTTTTGTTTCTTTATTGATTTTCTGCTTGGATGATCTGTCTCTTACTGAGAGAGGTGTGTTAAGTCTCCTACTATCAATGTATTCATATCAATATGACTCTTTATATTGATTAGTAGTTTTCTTATGTAATTGGCTGCTCCCATATTGGGGGCATAAATATTTACAACTGTTAGATCTTCTTGGTGGATAGTCCCTTTAAGAATGTAGTGTTTTTCGGTATCTCTGACTACAGTCTTCAGTTTAAAATCTAATTTATCTGATATGAGAATCACTACCCCGGCCTTCTTTTGAGGCCCATTGTCATGAAAGATGCTTCTCCATCCCTTCACTTTCAGTCTGGGTATATTCTTAGGTTTGAAATGGGTCTCTTGTAGCAACATATGGATGGGTCCTGTCGTTTTATCCAATCTGCAGCCCTGTGTCATTTTATGGGCACATTTAGGCCATTCACATTGAGAGTGATTATTGATAGATACTTTTTTATTGACTTCAGTTACCTTTGAAGTCTTTCTTTCTGTAGATTGTCTCTATATTTATGTTCAATGATATTCTTAGGATTTTTCCTCTTTTATAGAACCCTCCTTAATATTTCCTGCAGTGTCAGCTTGGTGGTCGCATACTCTTTTAATCCTTTCTTAAAGGCTTGGAAACTCTTTATCTCTCCATCCATTTTGAATGTCAGTCTTGCTGGATAAAGTATTCTTGACTGCATATTCTTCTCATTTAGTGCCCTGAATATATCTTGCCAGCCCTTTCTGGCTTTCCAGGTTGCTGTGGACAGGTCTGACATTATTCTCATGGGCTTTCCTCTGTACGTAAGGAGCTTCTTTGTCCCAGTTGCCTTCAAGAGAGTTTCTCTAGAATTATAATTCCTCATTCTTACTATCAGGTGTCTTGAGGACTTTCGAGAATCTGTAATCTTGGTGGTGGGGGGACCGTTCTGCCTCTAGTACATGAACACTGGTTCTATTCATGAGATTGGGAAAATTTTCATGGAGAACTTGTTCCACTATATCTTCTAGACTTCTTTCTTTCTCCTCCCCTTCAGGTATTCCAAAAATTCTGACGTTGGAACGTTTCATGGCAGCATTTATTTCCCTGCTTCTGTTTTCGTGGCTTCTAAGCTGTTTGTTCCAGGCTTCCTCCTGATCCTTTCTCTCTATCTGTTTGTCCTCCAGTTCACTAATTCTATCTTCTGTCTCAGTTACCCTAGCTTTTAGAGAATTTAGATTAGATTGGAACTCATTGAGAGCCTTGTGAACATCATCCCTGGTGGCTTTCAATTCTGCCCTAACATTGTGAACATCATCCCTGGTGGCTTTCACTTCTTCCCTAATCAATTCCATTTGGTCATCCATGGCTTTTTCCAACCTAGCTATTGCCTGGATAATTGTTAGCCTGAATTCCCTTTCCAACATATTGTGGATGTCGATAGCCATTAGCTCTGTTACAGAAGGCCCATCCTCTGAAATTTTCTTCTGTTGGGGATTCCTCCTCCTAGTTAGCCATTTTGGTGAGAGATAGCTGAACGGATGTACCTGGAAGTATCAGCCGTGGTGCAGTCAAGATGCACCCTGGAATGCTTCTGAGCAATCAGGAGTCCCCACCCAAACGAAAGAAAGAAAGAAAGAGGGAAAGAAAAAAAAAGAGAGAGAGAGAGAGAGAGAGCGACAGGAAAAAGAAAGAAATATATAAGATAAGGCTCAGCCCAAATGGGCCCCAAGGTAAGATTTGTGAAGTATACAAGGAAAAACAGACAAAACAAAAGACTGATAAAAGTATATGATGAGAAAGAAAAAAAAATATACATATATATGTAGAAGCAAAACAAACAAAGAAACAAAAAAGAACCACATCAAAAAGAACTCCAAGCATAAGATTTATGGTTACACAGAAACACTGGCAGAAGAAAAAGATGGGAGAGTAGTTATAAATTCTCAGTGTGGGCGATGAAGATTATTTTGATTCTTCCTGGATGTATTTTGATATCTTTGTTAAGGGACTCAACTTTCCTAAGATAAAGGGAGATTAAAAATTGGTTTAACTATAGGGGTAGCATTGATTGTGGAAAGGGGATTACCTTGAAGTTTAACTCTATATGAATATTAATAAACAAAAATAAAGAAAAAAAATGAACTAAACTAAACTAAAGTAAAATTAAAAAAAATTTAAAAAATAGAAAAGCAAAAGAAAAACATTGGTATGTGTATCAAAAAGTTCAGGTTAAAAGGTTATTATGGAATTTGATGTACTGGACATCTCACTGTGATGGTAAAGAGGCTAAAAATGTCTATATAAAAATAAAAAGAAAAAAATTTAAAAATGAACAGAATAGTGGGAACAAATTAAAAATAAAAGTTGTATCTATGAAGTAGTGGTGGTTGTTCTCTTGTCATTTTTGTTTGTTTTGTTTTTCCAGGTTGGCTTTCTGGGGGAGGGGCCTGCCACATGGGTTTTCAGGCAGTGTTTCCTGAGTTAAATCCTCCCACCCCCCTCAAGGGGGTGGGCTCTGAGGAAACTGGTTTTTCAGGCTTTTGTTCTCTGGAGGTTTTTATGTTTGTTCATTTGTTTTCTCTCCACTTGGCAGGTCTTGATGGTTTTTGGAGGTTTAGAGGAAAGCAAATTGAACCCAGACCTCCCTCTCAGAGAGAAGCCTCAGTCTGTTCCCCTCTGGGTGCTGCAGAGCACATAAGTTCCCCCTTGGCCTCTGATAGAGCAAGTTCCCAGTCGTGGTCCCTGGGGACACAGGAACTCCTTCTTGTACCCAAAACCACAACAGTGGCAGCTGTCTGGGTAGGTCCAGACTGCCAGAGAGGTTCCAAGCAGTGATTGCACACTGAGATTTTCCCACTGGCCCAGGCTGGGAGCGCTCAGACTTTCCGGGTCCTAGAGCACTGTGCTGGCGCTTCCATTCACCTTTCTCAGGGGAGGGTGTGGGGCACGTCTCAGTCTCTGGTTGCACGGCACAGCACATGCATGGGGACTGCAAAAAGGCTGTGTTTCTGCTGGCTGGTCTGGTTCCCAGACCCTCACAGGAGCTGCACCCCACGCACCCTTAGGAGCTCTCGCTTGCGGCTCTGGGACCAAGACCTGGTTTGTCCCCCGCACTCTCTCTGGCTCAGCCCCAGGGTGACTGTCCTCGGTCCGGGGACTTAGGCTCCTGTCCCTAACTATCCCAATTCCCACAATTTCCCCCTGCAATCCTTTGCTCTTTTTGAGTGCTTTCAACCAGACTCCAAGTTAATGCTGGTCCCCAGTTGTAGGGCACTCTTGTATTGGGGTGTTACTTTTCAATGGGTCACTTCTGGTGGCTCCCTCCCCCTTTTGTTTATCTTCTGATACCAGTCCAACTTTCCCACTCTGCTTTACCTGCCCACTGGCATCTTCTGCCCCCTTAGGCATCCAGACATGTAGAATTCTAATCTCAGGCTGATTTCATGGGTGATCAGAGTTCCTTGGTAGGTAATCAGCTCACTTTAGGGTACAGGTTGAAAAGGCGCCTCCTCCTAGTTCCCCACAATTTTATTACTTGACTTCACAGGTCTTCAGATTGAAAGGAACTGTGTTCAGGGATCTGCATACAAGGAACTGAACTGAAGGAGTCGTATTCACAAATGCCCTGCTGAAGAGTTTGAGATCCTGAATTTTGAACCAGTTGTGTAATAGAAATGAGACCTTGGGAATCTTAGGGAAGAGGTGAACGTATTTTGTTTTTCTTTTTGTTTCGTTTTGTGACTGTTTTTGTATGTAAAAGGAGATCTGTGTTATTATGGCCTAGGGTGCACTGTTGCTGGTTTTATTTTCTAAAGATGGCCAAAACCATACAATCCACCCTATATCCCTTTGTGCAATAGAAATCCTGCTATTTCTCCAAGAGGTGCTATGTAATTCCAATCTCCTCTTATCTTGGCTGGTCTTAGTGATGACTTTGAAAAAACAGATGTGATAGATGTGACATTTCAGGATATACAAGGGTGGATTATAAGAACCCTTACATCTTCTTCATTGGTGTGTTTGGGTAGATATTTGCATATTTGGACACTCTCCCCAGAACACAGCCACTGTCCCATGACAATCCCAGATTGCATGGAGAGTTGATGTGCTTAACAGCCTGGCTGAGCTACTAGCCATCAGCTGGAATTAACTGCATCAGTTGCTTAGAATTAACTGCAACTCCATCCACAATCTGATTGCGGCCTCAGGAGAGAAAGAGGGAGAAGGAGAGACCCCAAACAACTGCATGTGTGATCCCAGGAGATCTACAGAATCATGAAATAATAATAAATTGTATGAAACCACTACTTTTGGGGGGTAGTTTGTTATGCGATAATAAATAATTGGAACAACTTCACTCTCAGTACTCTGAATTTTTCTCTAAAGATCTTGACCGTCCTACCTCAACTACTTCATTCCTTATAAACACCATAGAATTTGTATTTCCACAAAATCACACAAATTATTAATAATCTAAATTTTAGGCATTCAGTTCCTGACCCATTACCTTCTATTTTCACTCTCGCGAATCCCAGTTCAATAATCTCTCTACTTTTTCAATTAATTTATAATGAGTTGATCTTAATACCTTCTCACATTTCCCCATTCTTCTCCTTTTTCTCTCCTCTTTACCAGCATTAATTTTATGATTCATTCTTAGAATTACTGTTGAATACAAATTATTTCTCTCCTTTCACCATCTTCTTCTTGCAACACACCCACACCCACAACCACACATACTTCACTGTGCTTTTCCAGTAATTTATTTCTAAATCTAACTGCTCACTCTATGTCTGCAGCTATGGAATAAAAATTGTAAATATGCTGACTCATGTTATTTTAAATTTAGCATTGCTGAATTAAGACTTTTTTTAGTTATGAGACCACAGAAATTTGATAATGATAGGGAGACATAATTTCACTTAGACAACAGAAACAAATTGGGACTTCTCTGTGCAAGCTGGTGTATATGTACCCAAGTTTTATAATTCATGGCAATCATATCACATTTCTCTATTTATTTTCATACTCTTTTTTATGGTTTGTTTTGGGGCTGTTGGGTTTTTGCCTCCCTCAGGCCCTAAGGTCCCTCAGCAAGTAGTTGCTTCCCTGGGCTGTGTGAGTGGCTTGGGAAGTTTCCTGGCTCTATGTGCTGTTTGGTCCTGCCAACTTTCAATATCTGGAGTTATGGCATCTCAGTGATCTAGAACCTCCCAGGCCTTGCCTGGTCCCAGACAGAGCACCAAGCACATCATCTGATTTAATTCTGCTAAGGAACCTCTCTATCAAGAGCCATTATCTTACTATTAATATAATATAATTAATAAAATAATATTATTATAACATCCCCATTTTGTAGATGAAAAACTGAGGCTCAGAGAAGGTATTACTTTGCCCAAATTCACACGCTAGTAAATGGAGGAGCTGGGATTTAACCCATACAATCCAGTCTCAAAATCCACATTCTCAATCACTAAACCTTAAGGATTGGGAAAGGCCCAATGAGGGGAGTGGATTAAGTTTTAAATGCTATGCACTTGCTTACCTACCTATACTAAGTTTAGTTTCTTGAAAAAAAATTTCCTCACCACTGGTGTGTGTATACATGGATCTCACTAGATTTCCTTGGAGATTGGGACTGTCCACCTCCCAGTAACACAGCCCCCCTTCCCCCCACGATTGGGTAACTTCCAGTCATCCCTGAAGACCCTCAGGCCGCCATCAGTGGTCCCTACAGATCCCCACCAGTCCAGAGCCATGACTGTCACACTACCAATTAATGAAATGCCCTTGCTGCCTCAGTATCCATGCCTCTGTCCATGGCCTCCTGCAGCTCTTCTGCCCATTGCAATCTATTCAAAATTTCTCAGCTAGTAAATGTAAGACCTGGGATTCAAATC
The DNA here is from genome assembly GCA_004024625.1 of Mellivora capensis. Classification (NCBI taxonomy): domain Eukaryota; kingdom Metazoa; phylum Chordata; class Mammalia; order Carnivora; family Mustelidae; genus Mellivora; species Mellivora capensis. The sequence goes on from PISX010009427.1 coordinate 66,130, forward strand.
TATACCTCTTTCATTTTAATTTGTTTTATTTTCTATAGAATATAAACTCTATATTATAGAGTTTATATATAGAATATAGAATATAAACTCTAATATAGAGTATAAACTCTATGAGTTGCACTAGATTATGTGTAAGTTTTTTTATACTTCTGAATTACTTTCTAAAAATCTTGAACTAATTTACACACCAACTTGCATGAAAGAAGTCACAGAAAAATTTTAAATATAATTGTGCTCTGAATATGTACTTATAGTTCAATACCAATGAGTCAGATGTTTAGGGCTGGAATGAGGGAGGGAGGGGAGGGATAACTAAGATGTTTACAGTTCTATGAGATCTGCCTGATGAGTAGAGTTGAAGTGAATCTGAGTCCACTTTGTCCATTTGTCCTTAGAATCTATCTTCCCATGGCTCAGGTATACTCTAGTCTTGGGTAGTTCCAGATGACAATCCCGTCCTGGGAAGAAATGCTAATGTAATTTGTAAGAGTCTCTTCCAACCCAATCATTTCAACATATACTTTTGCACCTTCCTTCTGTAGGTACTTAGATACTTGGCCTGAGTGAAGGTGAATAAAGAGGAACAATTTAAAGGGCCAGCATGTCATTACCATTGTGCGTTATAGAAGAAGAATGTTGGATCTTTGAATCAGTAGCTTATCTTCTTACCTAATTAGATGAAGGAGAAAAGACAAATAATTATCCTAACAAAGTCATAAACTGTTAAAGGGAAATAAAGACTCAGCTCAAGGTCAGTGTGGAGAAATTCAGATGAAGTAGAGTGATTGTTTTCTTGAGAGCAGGTAATATGTATTGAATTAGGAAGGAATTAAAAAGGAAGCCATGCAAAATCTAACTCAAGGTGCATCCCTTCCCAGTCTATCTTCATCCTGTGTCATCTCCTTTCTTCCTAACTTTCCCTCCCCAACCATTTGACAAAATATGGCTACATATTTTTTGTTGTTGTGGTGGTGGTGGTTTTTTTTGCTTGTTTGTTTGAGAGATGGGCAGATATTAACTTACTATAGGATAGTGATGACATTTCTCCTGCCTTAAAAAATATCCAGCCTTTATGAGAAGACTCTGATATGACTGGCTATATGTGCCAGTCTCCCCAGGGATCTTATTTGCAAATTCACCACTCCTTTTAACAGCTAGGACCTTTGGTGCTCTCAGCCACAACATAGCCTTCCTGGGTCAAAGAAGCCTTCAGAAGGTGGAGATTAATAAGACCAAATCATACATTCAGGAGCTATATTACTTGCGCTGGATCAAGATTTTTCCAGTTTGGCTAACCACCAACACTGTGGTGAGTGTTAAATGGATGAAATGGGCAAAAAACATAAGGTTGAGGACAATTCTGTAAATCCAGGAGGAGCAGTAGTGGAAAATACAGAAGGAAGACAATCATACAAAGTTATTGATGTCCTTGGCCACTTTAGAGGTCCTATCAGATTGTCCCCTGACTCCATTATGAGAGGTACAGTTCCTTTAATTCCTCAGGTGTTTGCATAGCCTCATTGCCTGTCAAAATGTATCATCAGTAGCTCCATCTTTTCTTTGTGCTTCAGTCCTTTATGTTGCAGTTAGAGATTTTAGTCTCTTGCTGTTTTCTTTATGGGCTCAAGGCTAGCCATTCAGATAAATTTCTGGGAACAGCCTTTCTTAAATTAATGATGAATTTAGAATTTCTTGACAATAGCTGTATTTTGTTCTCACTCATATCACCTTTGTAGGAGTGAATCTAATATCTATCTCTCTATCATCTCTCTATCATCTATCATCAATTATCTATCATCTATCTTTCTATCATCTATCTATGATCTATTTGTCATCTATCAATTAAAAAGTAACTTTGTGCTTGCACACCTAAAATCCTCACAGTGCCCCCAGAAATCCTAGGTGATGAGCAAACTCATCTGATTTCCAACCTCACCAGGGGCCAAGTACAGCTATCACCCAAATTTCAATCAAATTCTCTAATTCTTTCCAGTAATTTCACATGCAGGAAACTTAGAAGCCCACCAAACCAGGAATCTCTGCTTCAGTATCACCAGCTTCTATTGTCTTTTCGGGGCAAAACCAGATGACTGTCTTACTGAACAGCCTAGTAGAAATTCTTCCTTTAACTCAAATAAGATATACAGTTTTCTTCATCTTTGCTGTCTCTTAGTGGCAGTACAGAATATGTTCATTTCTATTGTACTGAAGGATCACAAATACCACAATTGTTTCTCTGTCCCAAAGGAGATTAATAAGGGGAACACAATGACATCATCATATTGATGGGATTGGGATCATGGAGGAGCGATTCTATCTCAGATCTCGTGAGAGTCCACCAAACCCAGTTACATGAGAAGTGGTCTAGGATATCTCTGAAGATCTTAATTTAAAAGTAGATGAAATCACGGTGCCTTCACCCTTGTATTACAGACTCAAGAGAAGCCAATATGTCTTTCAACTTGAGGAAATAAATGAAGTTTCTTCTCCTGAGAGGCAAGTACACAGACCAATGAACTCTGATATGTGCAAAATATGAGAAATATCTGTATTATAACACATGCTTCTTAAATTATAGAAACTGTTTTATGATGTTTCCCATGATTTTTCTCAATTCCCTGACAACCTTATGAAGTAAGAATTATCATCTGCATTTTATATTAGCAAGCTGAGAACAGAGCGGAATAAGACAACCAACAAGTAACTGCAATCAGGCTAGATTTTTAATCCAAGCAGTCTGAATTCAGTCTCTGATCTCTATTTTCCAGGCCACATAAAGAGGGTGATAATCATAGTAAGTGTGTTACACAAGAGTTGTCTGAAGCATTTGAGGCAGACTCAGATTTGGAGACTTAATTTTGTTTCCTTTGTGAAGCTTTCTCGAATAAGAACTGGCTTATATATCTTTTCTTCATAGCATACATCAACATAGCATTTCCACATGTATATTGGAGATTATTTGATTAATTATGTTTTCTCATTAGCAAGCCTAAGGTATCATGGATTATGCATTTTCTTACATTTAGTATATACAACACATCTAGGAAAGTGTCTGGTACATAGTATGCTGTCAATAGTGTGCTTTTTGATAAAGTAATAAAATGAAAGAGCAACTTTAAAAAACTTTAATATTAATGAAATATTAATTTCATAAAATTGGAAGCCTAAGACACTGAAGAGGAATATGCTTGTTTGATGTGGATTGTTTACAGATATTGACTTAAGGAAAGGAGAAATACTCTCAGAGTTAGAGGTCCAGAAATTTAAAATGGGTGCCTCAAGAATGCATAGAATTTCTGCTATTAGGGTTGTACAAGCCATTTCCAGATGACTACTTCTCAGGATATCACATATGGGAGCCAAGCATCATAAAATTATTGAACTATACATGCTTTGTAACTCATTTCCCAGATAGGTGAAAGATTATATTTCATTAATTTTTCTATTGTTTAAAAATCACAGGTAATGCTGAGTGAAATAAGTCAAGCAGAGAGAGTCAATTATCATATGGTTTCACTTATTTGTGGAGCATAACAAATAACATGGAGGACATGGGGAGATGGAGAGGAATGGGGAGTTGAGGGAAATTGGAAGGGCAGGTGAACCATGAGAGACTAGGGACTCTGAAAAACAACCTGAGGGTTTTGAAGGGGTGGGGGGTTGGAGGTTATGGGATCCAGGTGGTGGGTATTAAGGAGGGCATGCATTGCATGGAGCACTGGGTGTGGTGCAAAAACAATGAATACTGTTACTCTGAAAAGAAATTAAAAAAACAAACAAACACAGGTATTCTCTGGATAGAATTAAAACAATTTATACTTTCCAAGATGGACATTGAAATGTTTATTGTTTATTATTTCATTATTTTATTATTATTATTATTATTTTATTGAAATGTTTATAGTTAGGAATTATGACACTGACTTCACCTACAAGGATCTCTCGAAGCAAGATGACTCCAGGGAAAGATGCCTCCCTCACTCTTTTCTGCTTAGCTGTTGTCATAATTTCAATCTATAGCAGTCACTCCCCGAAGCCTTCCCTTACTTAACTCACCTGTGAGCCCCTGGTCTCAGACTTTCTACTTCCCTTCCCATAGCATGTTTCACTTGGAGGGTTTGGGGAGCACACACCTGTGAAGCTCCTGGCCTGGCCATTCATATCCGGGCTCATACTTTAAGGCAAACAAAACAGACCAAGGCAGATATATCTTATAATCCAACTAAATCATGCGGCCAATCAAGAAAGCAGATAGAAATTTATTATATCCATAGATTAGATTAGACTACAAATGTATTGAAGAGCTAAATAGGAGCATATTCTAGGATATATTGAGTGAAAAGAACATGATAGGGATCTGGTGAGAAAAGATCTTGTCTGAGCCAAAGAAACACCATTTTTCAATTGTGGTCACTTAAAAAAGTCTGTTAAAAAATTCATTTGTTGTGTTCAATCTTTTATCCATTTCCCAATTAAATGCTATTTTTTGGGTCTTATGTATATAAGGCATTAATGCCAATTGTAGAAAAGAATGAGACTCAGATTTCATAGTGTAATGGGGCAAGAGACATACACATTCAGAAAGCAGTTTATATTTCCTAAGGGAGGTATGTTGAAGATGTAGGACTGTCTCACCACAGAAGCAGGGATCATAGAAGGAGTATGATCATAGAGGGGAACATATTCATGTGGGTTTTGAGTGACTATTAAATAGTGGTTTGTGACCAAGGTGACCAAGGGGAATTGATATTCTGTGCCCCCAAAAGGCAGCATGTGAAAAAGCACACAGATATGATAAAACATGCTTTTGGACATTTCAAAAACACTTAGATATGGCTGGAACATGAAATATGTGGTGGAGTGGCATTGTAAACAATCTGAGGTAGATGGGAAAGAACGAAAGCAATATCTTGCATGCCATATCAAGATACTAGCAGGATGGCTGAATAATATTCCATTGTATATATGTACCACAACTTCTTTATCCATTCATCTGTTGAAGAGGGAGAAATCAGAGAGGGAGATAAACCATGAGAGACTAAGGACACTGGCAAACAAACTGAGGGTTTCAGAGGGGAGGGGGGTGGGGAGAGAGGGTAACAGGGTGATGGGTATTAAGGAGGGCATGTGTTGTGATGAGCACTGGGTGTTATATGCAAATAATGAATCATTGAACACTATATCAAAAACTAATGATGTACTATAAGTGGGTAACTGAAGATAATAAAGAAAAAAAAAAAGATCCTAGGAAGAAATGGAGCTCACAGCTACACTAGGAACATTCTGGGCCATGTAATACAAAAACCATTTTCAAACATGTAGGTAAGGGTAGGGAGATCACTAGTGTTTGTGAAGTTCCTGGATTAGTGACAGCAGGCACTGTTGTCATCCCTTGGACTGAGGGGACAAGAGGAGGACATGTTTATAAGAAGAAACCAAGGCCAGAGAAGGATATTTATAGAGATAAAACCAGCTTGCAGCAATCCTACGGGAAGAGAGTTGAAGGAATAAATCCCTCACCTGCCTTTAATTCTCTGTTGGTGTTTCCTATGGTCAAACCCAATCAGAAGTGAGAGAGCAGGAGAGTCTGGACTGGACTATATCCACTGTCCCAGGAACTAGAACATAATGGGAAGTGGTGGAGTGTAGACCAGAGGAGGGTAATACAAGGGATTCTGAGTAGCCTACACTAAGAAAGGTTATATTTGTGTTATTGTTGATGAATTTCACATGATAAAATATTTCCTAGCAATGTAGAGGCTTCACTGATTGATGGTAAGCCTAGAAATAGGCATAGTAGTTACAAATCTATTTTAATAACCCAGGCAAGAAATGAGGAAGGCATGAATTGGAGTAGAATTGGTGGGAATGAAAGAGAGGCAAGAAACTGAATGGTAATGTGGGAGGAATAAGTGACATCTAGGATGATCCATTTCATTTTCTAATCACTTTCAGGAAGACAAAGCCGTGTGTTCTCTTCATCATTATGATTTCTGCATCGGTCACCAATGACACCGCCTTCCATCCTTCCACATTTATTCTACTTGGAATCCCTGGGATGCAAGACCAGCACATGTGGGCTGCTGTCCCCTTCTGCTCCATGTATATCCTTGCTCTCATTGGCAATGGCACCATCATCTATATCATCATGACAGACAGAACTCTGCATGAGCCAATGTACCTCTTCCTGTGCCTACTTTCTATCACTGACCTGATTCTCTGTTCCACCACATTGCCCAAGATGCTAACAATCTTCTGGCTTAGGTCCCACATAATTTCCTACCATGGCTGTCTCACGCAGATGTTTTTTGTTCACACTGTCTTTGCCACAGAGTCGGCTGTTCTACTGGCCATGGCTTTTGACCGCTATGTGGCTATCTGCCGACCGCTTCACTACACATCCATCCTCAATGCCACAGTTATTGGGAAGATTGGTCTGGCATGTGTAGTCCGTGCCCTCCTCTTTGTTTTTCCCTTTGTCATCCTCATTGAACGCTTACCCTTTTGTGGACATCACATCATCCCCCACACCTATTGTGAGCACATGGGCATCGCCAAGCTGGCTTGTGCCAGCATCAAGCCCAACACTATTTATGGTCTCACTGTGGCACTTTCAGTCACTGGCATGGATGTGGTCCTCATTGCTACTTCCTATGGCCTGATCCTGCGAGTTGTGCTGCGCCTGCCCTCCAAAGATGCCCAATTCCGAGCATTTAGCACTTGTGGAGCCCACATCTGTGTTATTCTTATTTTCTATGTACCTGCCTTTTTTTCCTTTTTCACCCACCGCTTTGGCCACCAAGTACCTTCTCATGTCCACATTGTGCTTGCAAATCTTTATCTCCTTGTGCCCCCTGTTCTCAACCCCCTGGTCTATGGCATTAATACCAAACAGATCCGCCTGAGAATATTTGGCTTTTTTATGGGAAGGAGGTAGCTAAACTCTCTGTGTACCCAAAGGATCAATGGGAAAAGTTACAATTAACCTGTAACCTTCCTTGAGCTAGAGATTTCTGTTTCCAGTAATTCTGGCAAGCCAGTATCATGTATTATCTGAAACAGTTTGAAGTGTTTAGAACAACACATTTATACTTGTGAATCTGCAGAATACTATTTCCCTGTTAGGCTATTATGTGGCTCATCATGTGGCTGTAGGCTTTGAATCTTTGTAGGAAAACATCAGGAGGCATGGTACTAGTACTTTTGACAGTAAGAGCCAGTAAGTTACTCTATTTTCAGAAAACCCAGCACTGGAAAGAGGAAAAGGGATCAAAAAAGATTTACTCATGTATAGCTTCAAGAAATTGAGAATGACACACACATCCACATTGATTGATTGATTATCAGCATTTTCTTAGACCAAGACTGTTTGCACTAACAGTGTCAACTTTAGACAAAAAAAAGGGCTGAGGCAACCCAGGATCTTCTGGATCTGGCATTAGATTTAAACAGATGGAGACTGATGACTGCTAATCAACTCTTTGTAAGACATTTGGAAGCACATGTATCAGTGGGAAAGCCATAACTCAAGTTTCCCAAAGAATTGTTCCAAAAAATGACACTTTGGAGCTAATAATAGTCACTTCATTTCTGACGATCTTTGTATTTTTGCCTGATATTCTCTGAGCGATGAACTTTACATGTAAATGATTTTGTGGGCCAGTATGGAGGTAGTCTGACCTTTTGTTTGCCTCAATTAGTCAACACTTTGGGTATATACAAAATACCAGGATATAGAGTTTCCTGCTAGTGCTAGCCAGGGTAATCCAGGTTAGTCAGAGTTAACAAGTGGCTTTCTCCAAAGAACTGGCCATCATGATTTAGCACAAGCTTACCTTCCATAGGAGCTGGGGTGTTTGTCTTTGGATACCTTGAAAGAGATGAAAGCAGATAACCAGTTTATCCTCAGACACAATACATCAATCTTCTCCTGAGCCACCTTTTCACTGTATATTGTCTTTGATCAGAAACTCTCCATCTTCTAAGGCATTTGCACCACTTTTCAACTTTAGTATCCATATCTTTCTTTTTGTAAGATCTGAGATTCAATTTATAAAGACTTGATTTAATTTGTAATGTGATGTTTGAAGCATAAGGGTCATATAAGCAGATATCAAAAAGATTTTTATTGTTCTATTATAAAATATATCACATAAAACCTGCCTTTCAAACCAGTATGTTATATAGCCATCAGCACTATATATTTCCAAACATTTGGTCACCATAAATAGAAACTTTATAACCATTATGCATAACTCCCCATTCCTACATCTGCCCAGTCTTCGGACATATCTAATTTACTAACAACAGCAACAACAGGCCTTTTGCAAGCACTTTAGAAAGACTGCTTATTTATTTACCCTTTTAGTTGAACATTCATTCAAAAGTATATATTGAAGATCAACCATGTAATAGGTACAGTAGGCACTGAATTTCACAGCTGAATAAGACATAGTGTGTGACTTCAGGAAGTTCACAGTGTAAGGAGAGAGGAAGTAAAGTAATACAACAGAATATGGCATTGCAGTGACTAGGTATAAAAGATACTATTAAAGAGGAAAATATGTACATGTTAAGATAAATCTATTTTTTTTTCTTACAATGAAATAATTATTATTTATGATCCATCCTAAAACTAGGTCCTCTTGCCATTGGGCTGAGGCAATGGTCTGACCTGCTTTTTGGTTGTTATTGTGTTTTTTTTTTATAAACATATAATGTATTTTTATCCCCAAGGGTACATGTCTGTGAATCGCCAGGTTTACACACTTCACAGCACTAACCATAGCACATACCCTCCCCAATGTCCATTACCCCACTCCCTTCTCCAGATCCCCCTCCCCCCAGCAACCCTCAGTTTGTTTTGTGAGATTAAGAGTCACTTATGGTTTGTCTCCTTCCCGATCCCATCTTGTTTCTTTTCTTCTTTTCCTACCCCCCAACCCCCCATGTTGCATCTCCACTTCCTCATATCAGGGAGATCATATGATAGTTGTCTTTTTCTGATTGACTTATTTCACTAAGCATGATACCCTCTAGTTTCATCCACGTCTTTGCAAATGGCAAGATTTCATTTCTTTTGATGGCTGCATAGTATTCTATTGTGTATATATACCACTTTTTCTTTATCCATTCATCTGTTGATGGACATCTAGGTTCTTTCCATAGTTTGGCTATTGTAGTATTGTAGACATTGCTGCTATAAACATTCGGATGCACATGCCCCTTCGGATCACTACGTTTGTATCTTTAGGGTAAATACCCAGTAGTGCAGTTGCTGGGTCATAGGGTAGTTCTATTTTCAACTTTCTGAGGAACCTCCATGCTGTTTTCCAGAGCGGTTGCAGAGCTTGCGTTCCCACCAACAGTGTAGGAGGGTTCCCCTTTCTCCGCATCCTCGCCAGCATCTGTCATTTCCTGACTTGTTAATTTTAGCCCTTCTGACTGGTGTGAGGTGATATCTCATTGTGGTTTTGATTTGTATTTCCCTGATGCTAAGTGATGTGGAGCACTTTTTCATGTGTCTGTTGGCCATCTGGATGTCTTCTTTGCAGAAATGTCTGTTCATGTCCTCTGCCCATTTCTTGATTGGGTTATTTGTTCTTTGGGTGTTGAGTTTGATAAGTTCTTTATAGATTTTGGACACTAGCCCTTTATCTGATATGTCGTTTGCAAATATCTTCTCCCATTCTGTC